>JAOVVO010000322.1:0-86442 GCA_028564675.1 Onchocerca lupi | reverse complement strand
AAGCGTTCGAATCGTTGTTTAGCCGTGATGAAATTTGGGCATTCATTATTCCAATGATTTTTGTTACAAAATGTGCATGGTCTTTTTTCTTTGTTAGACTTTGTTTTACTACTTGATTGAAGGTTTTTCGCGTCAGTTAATTGTTTTGTTATAAATAAGGCGGAGGTTCCTCTCCCTTTTTGAAAATCAAGTACCTTTCTTGGACTAGGTTCCTTTTGGGGAATCTGATTCCTATTTATTTCTTCATTTCTTTGAATTAATGTCATTAAAAATTTTCGTAAACTACTTACCGCCCAAGTTTCTCTTACTGCTTTCATTTGATAGACTTTATCCAATATCCATGGTGGCAGTCTGCTTTCGATTGTTGCTTCAATACTGGAATGTTCCAGATCCTCGCCCAATGCTTCTAACTGTCGAAAGATTTTTTCCATCGCTTCAACTCTTGATTTCCATTCTTTGTCGTTCCGTTGAATGGAACGGAATTCGTTATATAACGATTTCTTTATAGTAGCCGGATTACCGTATTTATCAATTAACACCTGTCTTATTAATTCATAATTCTCTGGAGCTACTTCAAACCCTCTTATAGCCTCCAGTGCTTCTCCTTTCAAACATGAAATCAAATAAGTAAGTTTTTGAATATTTGGAATTTCCTGAAGATGTATAGCTGCATTAAAGCTATTCCAAAATTCTCGCCACAGTTTTAGATCCCCACTAAAAGTCGGTAATGGTAACTGTGGTAAATTGATTGTTGAATGATAGGCAGATGAGGGTTTCGTTATTTCTTTTTCTTTAACAACCACCAACTTTTCTTGTTGAAGGGCTAATGCCAAATCATCATAGTATGAATTCAAGGTAATGATAGTTTCCTTACTATTATTAATCATGTGTAAAATACCTTGTTTGTCGTTGACCATTTCCTCGTAATTTCCTTCTTCCTCTTTCTTTGTTGCTTTCGTAGTTTGCTGTATAAGGTCCAACCATTTTTGGTTGATTGTTTCCAATATGCCAACATATGTTTCGAGTCGCTTGATTTTATCCTTGACGATCCTTTTCTTGATTTCGTATTGTTTTTTCTGCTCTTCTAGCGGCTGGTTTCGATCTGGTAGTGATAGATCGAAACCCTTGATTTCTTCCAGAAGTTCGATTATTCTACCAATTGTTGGTTGTGCTGATTGGTTAAGAGAGGTCGACATTGTAAACCTCACTTCTGTGGCACCAAAAAATTATATTGTGTGGTGGAAGTTTCGTTGTAGTGGTAATCCGGGTGTGTGTGTGTGTCGGGCGAGCTAGTATGACGCGAACTAGTATTTCGGGCGCGCTAGTGTGACACGAACTAGTAGTAGGAGAATTTATTAATTACAAAGGCGCGAATAACAATAAGAAAAAAAATAAAAAAGAAAAAGATGAGGACGGGACGAGTTGTCGAACTGTAGAGGCTGGCTGGATTGAAGAATGAATCTGTGAGCAATATGGCTGGCCTATGTAGTGGTAAGAAGTGGGAGTGATCAAACAAAATTGCAATTATCTCAAACTATTACAAAATTGTTTCATGTGAAAATACATTTGGGATATAGATATGACAAATGATAAAATAAATTACAGCTTTCTCAAGCTATAGTTTCATGAGAGAATGGAATTTTTTACAGCATATAGATGTACATGACTCGACATGTTAAATGATTATAAGTTAGATAACGGATTTAACTTTCGACATGTTAAATGATTGCAAATTAGATAACAGATTAAGCTGTAGACGTGGGGAAATGTTAGAAATTAAGATGAATCAATTTTCTAGAAAATTCTATGCAAAATATAATTTTATAATTAACAAAAGATAATTTTATAATAATTCTATAATTAAAGGATAATTTCATAATTCTCCAATATTTATAATTCTTTAGGAAAACATATGGAAAACATTTTTATTTTTATTTATTTAAAGTTTTATTTTAGTTTCCGCGACTTTCGCGACAATTAGAGAAAGAACTATGAGATTATTAATGAAATGAGCATAATATTATTAATGAAATGATTTTATAAAAGCAATCGTATCAAATATAATAAATTTTACAGCATTTTACAAACTTTCTAAAATTTAAAGGACAAAGATAGTATGAAGATGATAACAAAGAAATTTAAGAAGGAATGCAAAAACTATTTTACAGGAATGCAAAACTATTTTACTTCATAATTAAGGGTAAGATAAATGCTTCTATCCATAATAAGTAACGGAATTTTTCTCTGTTTCATGCAAAACCATTTTATAAAGCAATTCAGGATTTCCTAAACTTGATTTTAGCTTCTTCCACAAATAAACGATTAGATTCTCAGTAGTACTTACATTGTTTTTAAAATAATCGATATCCTTGTCCAAATTCTTATGGTCCACCTCATCTATTACGCTCTTCATCTCATTTTTCAGGTCAGCCAAATTATATACCTGTAAGTTCCATCACAATAAGTAATACTGCTCATAAAAAAAGATTTTTTCGATACTTAATAATGATAATTGATGATAATAATTCCAATTCGGGAGAAATGTTTAAAATAGACCAATGAAATAAATCTGAATTAAATTTTTCTATCTAAAATAAGCAATGATCCTTGATTTCTGATCCTAATTCCTTCCTACCATATAGTAAATGATAGAAATAACTTCAAATGAATAATTTTGGAATGTTTTCAATGCTTGCGAGACATATTATTTACCATTCCAGATTTCGGATCGATCGGTCCGCGAAGTGTTACTTCCCAAACATAATTATGTCCATGGCCATTCAAATTGTTACATTTTCCATATATTTGTCGATTTTCAGTATCATTCAATGTCGCATTTTGTAAACGATGACTGGCCGAGAAAGTCTCCCGACGTGTCAATTCCACAAATCCCATTGAATCTTTTTTAACGAAGCTATGCAGAAATATTTCAACTTCACCATAGATTACTGCATATTAATTCTCCTTGCATCATACCTTTCTTTTTTTAATTTTGAAGATTCTAATCAACTGAGTCCATAAATAAATAACATCAATCTTATATGAACAGGTTATACTAGGAATTTCAACTTACTGTTCTTATTTAAGCTTATTATTAAACCATATTTCAGTCATTTAAAACCGGTCCTTCCACTTTTCTTACTATCACTTGCAATATACTTCTTCTTTTCTAAATTTTATGATCTCTTTTTATTTCTGATCGCTCCGAGAATCAGGAATTTAGAGCTGAAAATTCATCACGTCTTTTTCAACCACAAACGTATAATATCATAAGCAAAGAATTTTTCATAGATATACCCATCCAATAAAAGTTTATTCTTTTTTTTTTCATTCAGATAATAAATTTTTTTTATATGCTGTACAAAAAAAGTACTGGATGAAGATAACATAAATATTCAATAATTTATAAATTACTGGAAGCTGATATCTCCGTTAATGAGCAAATTACAAAAAACAATACATGAAAGGATCAGTCCAGCCAAATTGTGGTCATTTTGAGCATAATTAATATCATCAAAAAACTAATATTTATTTTTCGTGAGTCAATATTTCTCATGATTTTTTTTTTTCTAAAACTGCCATATAAACCAATATTCAGACAATAAATATGAATCAATATTATTTAAACTAACAAGTCTTTACTCAGGAAGGAATAAATACGGTTGTTGGTTCAAACAATGCTGGCTTATATTAGATTAAAAAAGTATTCCGCAAAATCAATATATTATCACAAATGTAGTTAAGTCATATTTCTTCTTTTGTCGATTTCCACAACTATCGGAATGAAGCTCTGCACAAGGGACAGGTTGACTGATTACTCGAATCGAACCATTTGTACTGCAATAATAAATTGAAACCAAACTTAAAACATGTCATAAATTAGTTATCATGAAAGTAAAACATGAGTTTTCCACGAATTTTATTAGAAAATTATGTTTTGGAGATATAATACAATGCAGTATTTGAAATCAAATCAGAGGGCAATTCTGAATTAAATACTCTTCGGAGTTTTTCAAAATTATTCCATAACAGTTTAATTTACAATGCCATTGCAGTAATATCCACTAGATTTGTTTTATCTTTTAATTTAATAGTCTGAGTAAGAATGAGCATTCGGATCATTACCATATTCAAATCATTATTTGCTCATGATACATAACTGTTTGCAATTTCAACACTTTCATTTAGTTTTAATATAGTTATGATTAGTCATAAAGAATGATTCCTCATAAATTCACAACGTTTTTATCATACTACTTCTTTTTAAAATATCAGAAGATGAAAAATAGATTTGAGGAACTTACAAGGCAATCAGAATGGAATCGTTTTTTACATTGCTTGCATCGTACTCGTGGTAATTGATAGGTTCTTGAATGAACGGTCATCATGCAAATGGTACAGTCTTCTGCACCTTCCATATGTCTTTCGATGTTTCCAGCCCACATTAATACTGCATCCATAATGGAACCATTCTGCAATAATAACAGCTCATAAAACAGAATGAATGAATCACTACAACATGAAAATCAAGGCAATTTTGTATAACATTTATGAGTTTTTCTCTGATCTCTAACAGACACAGTATCTTCAAAATAAATAAGTAAATTAATCAAAAGCTTTAGAATACTCTAACAATATACTCTGCGATGCATGAGAACTATTACCGTCTAATTGTTTTAAAGCCATATATAAAATTCTAAAGATTAAACAATCTTTTTTTTGAATGAATAATAGCGCAATATAAATTAATAATGACAATAATTCATACAATTTAATTATAGTACCTGATGAGTAAGAAACATCGTAAGTTGTAAAAGCCATTTCCTTCTTGTTTCCCGACTCACGATGGTTCTTTCATCTTCGATCAGGGGGACGCTCAGCGGATAATCTGCAGGATATTCTATTGTGAGGGTCATGACTGAATCTTCCAAATCGTATTCCGCTACAATTTGTCGAGCTGCCCGCAACAATCGGATCTATAAAGACTAGGATTTCGTGAATCCTCTCAACATTGTCACTATAATAATAATTGGTAAAGAATGAGAAGCAGGAAATCGCAACATCAAGTTACATTTCAATAGTCATGTGTCCCATAGCATCATTGTTCAACTCACAACGATGAGTTTTCATTAAAAAATGCATGATAGAAAAATGGGATTTTCACACGTCCAATGGCACTCAAAATTATTCTGAGATTTTCGGAATTTCAAATCTCGAAATTCCATTATCCATAATATTATAGAACAGAAGTAGAACTGCATATAAAGAAAAATAAAAAAAAAAAAAGATTACTAAAACGGAGAAATTTTGCGATAAAAAAGAGCATTATTATTACCTTTAATTTATTTGGCATTTTACGAGATACAATTTGATCACATTCTACTTTCCAAATAAGTGGACTGACTGATTTGGTCACAAACCTGGAAAAGTGCATTTAATTCACATTTTCCAAAGAATCCAACAAATAATCAATATGCAAGGAAAGAAAATAAAAATGAAATAAATAAAAAAAAAACAAACGATTTGAAAATAGTGGCAGCTGCACGAGGTAGCTTTATATACCACTGACGTACTAATGCCGGTAGTATCTCACAAGTATTATAAAATAATTGAAAAGCATATCGCGGCAGTAATGATTTCATTTCTTTCCAGTAATCTAAAATAAATTCACGTATTCCATTTCTCTATGTGAGTTCGTTTCTTTTTTGGGGTAGTAAGTGATCCAGTAAGTGTTATTTGTTGCTTTGGAAACGAAATTAATGACGAATGACTTTACAAACTTCATATTCCGTCCCCACGGCATTAGCACTCGAAGGATTTTGTTCAGAAGTAGTGAATCAATCCAACTTAATTATTGGTGATACAGTTGGCAAAATTAGCATCCATTTCAAAACTAGAAGCTTAAAAAATTGTGAAACTGCAAGCTAAACTTTACTAAATAAAATTGCTATATTCTCCTTTCTAAACAGAAAATTGCAACAAAGGTTTTGAAGCGTTTTCTCAAGAAAAATAATGAACATTAGACTGTAAAATTGGCATACCTTGTTTAGAAACATCCATAACTCCTACGGAGGAAACGTTCACACCTAAAAAAAAATACATAATACTGTCTTTTCAAATCATCATTATAATAAATGTGCATTCATTTAATTAATCCGTTATGTACTGGTTTCGAACAAAACAATAATATATTTTCTAAATCAGCGATAAACAAGTGAAAAGAAAAACTTAAATTTATCAGAATCCGGAAGAAGGCCAAACAAATGAGGCATGATTTGATCCATATATGGACTCATCGCACTACAATATGCCACCCTTTCGAGTAACTCAAATTGATTCAACGAATTGATAAAGGCATCCCAAATAAGCAACTTCGGTGATAAAATGCAACTGCTTATCATATTATCATCCAAAATTCTTGTAAAAGGCACTGGCAAATGTTTTTGATGACTAGAAGAAAGTTTCTCATCTCCCAGATCATCTTCTTCGTTGTGCTTATTTTGTGTCTTTAGCATGTCTCTCGTTATTCTGCAAAAAAAAAAAAAAAAAAAAAAAAAAATTTTCCTCGATAAAAAATTTATGAATGGAATCAGCACTATCAAAAATGAAGGGTTTTCGGTAATGTGCGGGGCATTTCTGACATTTTCATGAGATCATTATGCATTGTAGAAGACGCAGAAGACGAAATTATCTTCTTTTTCCTTCTATGTTTCTTCTTTCAATGATGTTTAGAAAAAATGCTTTACAAATAATGCAAGAATTTTTAAATGTCTTTAAGTATCACTAATAAAATACCAGAAAAAAATTCATTAATTCGAACGCAAATTCACAGCCTTCTGAAACCAAAACATGAACTTACAACTTTAATATTCTCAGCGCAGCAATTTGGACATCTGCAAAAGGTGAGTTGATCAGAGCGTGTAAGGGTATCACGACTGACTGAAGATGTTCATCATAACTGGAAATAACGGTTCGACAATTTTATCAGCGTAAATTTTTAATTTTTGAGCAGTAATCAACAATTTTTTGAAATCAGCAATACCATGATAATTAGATTATTAATAATGTCAAATCACAGCTCTAAAATTTCGTTTCTGGCAGAGTATACAGCTTTTTCATCTATTTTTCTAGTATTTTATTCATTTTTTCTAACATCTGTACCATGATATTTTGATGAATCACAGATTCATTTCTTAGTTCATTCTTTTAATAATCTAGTCGGTAATGACGAGCAAAACGAATGTTACAGTAAGAATGACTAACAGAACTATCTAATCTATGAACAAACTTAGAACCTCAATCACAGAACTATCGATAGATGTAACCATATTTAACGACAAATGTATGTATTACTTGAGGAGATCTAATTCGACATCAAAAACAGGTTGTAATGACGCAGTTTGAATAAATTCTTCGGTTATATAATTTATTGATAGACAAAGAGTATTTTGAAGCGCTATCGAATGAGAATTTTCTTGATAGGAAGTCAGTCCCAAAAACCATGTGAGCAATATATTTTGCGCAGTAGGACAAAAAAAATCTGACCAATCCTAAATTTAACATAACTTTAATTTCAGATAAGAATTCAGCTGAAAATCGAATCCAATGAATTTTCATAAAATTCAATTCTTCAATTAACTATTTACATATGGAATGATAATATAACCTGTCTAAAAGGTGCTAACTCGACATCATTTTTCGTGTTGTCAATCATTTGAGCACATTCATTGAATAATCTTACAGACAAGCGGCTAAACAAAATATAGGATTGTGATTTACATTGCCCCCAAAATGCATTAGCACTCTGAAATCGAGAGAGAATACTTATGGATATAGAAAAAATAAGGAAGAAATTTTAAATTCCAATCTTCAGTAAAATCTAAATTTTAAAATTTCTGGACTGAAATCTTTTTTAATATCTTCTATTTACTCCATTTCAAACCATATATTATCTTCTCCTCAGCGAATTACTGAGTTGCGCATATAAATAATTATGACTTTATATTTCTATTTTGTCAGTCAGAGTAAAGGGATTAATATATCCCGGGAAAAACAAATTCAGTCTTTAACAAAAAATCAATAAAATTATTTCCAAAATTGATGTTATTATAATTTGATTAAGAAATATCAGAATTCCTGTTGTTTAGAGCTTTATCAATAAATACAAATACCACTTAATTGATAAAATATAACTTTTAAAAAAATTTATAATTTAAAGAAAATATCATATCAGACATACTTCGAGCGAAGTAATTAATGCACAGCACAAGAAATCTCGCATAGCGGTATCCATTTGCTGTAGATATGGACAACAAAGAGCAAGAAAACGAAGAAGAGCGCAGTTGAATATATTCCGTTCTTCATCTTCCTTCGTTCCAAAGCTGTATCAAAAAAAACAAAATAATTCTACGTTGTTCAGATGTCCTATTCATTAAACAATAACGACTGGATGAAGAATATAATTTCAAGCTGCTAAGTTTTATTTAACGTTCCATCATACTATGCTATATGTCTCGAGGCATTACAACAGTAAGTTTCTATGCATTCTAAGTAATGAGTGGAACAATAAAACAAAAAATAGCTTAGTTGGATGAATATGAGTAAGATTAAAGTATTTTACAATTAATACTCTTCAGATGCGGTATTTTACTCCATTTTCCTCAGAAAATTTTTTCAAAAGAACAAAAACAGCTCAATACTCACTTATAAGTAAATATATATTCCTCGAGCGTAGAACGTCCCTCCACCATAAACTGAGCAAGTAGCTGGAGTAAATTCACTGGCTCTTTCAAAGATGATGCCATTTCAAAATGGCTTATCCAATGCTTGATAGAAACAGGCGGATCACAATAACTGCCATTCACTTTTCCTGCATCCGGAAATGATATTATGAACTAAATGAAGGCTCTTTCTCTTATCTGGCGAACTTTATAGATATCTTTTAGATTTCTTTTGGATAACCTTGCAAAAAATTTTGATCTCAGTTCCAGTATAAGCACAAATATTACTTGCAAAAGTATAAAATATTGTTATAATAAAAACCTTGAAAGCGAAGAGCTGCAGAGCAAAGTATGATCCCAAATGGATCCAAGTTCTTTCCAGAAACTTTGAACACCGCCTCAATCTTTTCCATACATAAACCATCTGCTAGCAAACGCAGGGCAGCAAGCAAGCATAATGATTCATTTCCTTCGGCAATTGATGAGATACATTCAGAAAGAAGGTCTTCCTTAAGCTGTTCGTTTGTCTGGAATGATATAATTAGTTGAAATCAGGACTTTTAAATCTATTTCCAGTATTCTGTTATAATGCCCCACTATCATTGTGCAATGAAATAAGATGTCTCGGTCATTATTTTATAATAGCTTAAGGAAAATCATCATAAAAATGAAGAAATAAACAAACCAAAATCAGTTGGTTGACTAGATTATTCAAATTTGTTCTTGCATCAATGAACTGTTCATTGCATATCGTATTTATGGATGCTAATGACGATATGGCAAGAGCATAAAGAAAACTTGTCGTATACTGTTTGGTATATGTTTCAGCTATCATATCCAAATAGTTTATTATAAATATAGCATAACTAAGATAAGGTAACAATGTAGAATTATTATCCACATTTTCACTGAACAATAATGTAACTACTGGCGAAGCAAGACATTCCTGCGCATCCATTATTTCTAAGCCATACTGCAAGGATATCAACAGTATTTGTTATTCAATTTCAATTGGTATTAAAGTGGTCATTGAAATCAATAAAAAGTGATAAATTATAGTAAAAAAAAAAGCTGTCGATTATATGTGTAATTCTTGACAATAAAGATTTATTTTCAGAATAAAAGTATCATTAATTTTAGCAGGCTTACTGACTAACTTCCCATGGATTTCCTAAAAGCTAAGGGCATTACTATTATATCTTGAACAGATAAAATATGAGTTTTTCAGCAGAGAAAATATCTGATTGATATAAAAAAAAAATTTTTTAGCATCGTAAAAGCTTTTTCAATATGTTCTATGATGCTGATATTAAAAATAAATATGTGGCATTTCGAAAAGAAAAAATGAAGAATTTTAAAAAGATTTATAGAATCCAAACTGTTTAAGCACTATTTTCAAGAATGCACTAAAGCATCGATTAGTAGATTTCCTTGTCTAGATTTCCCCAACGGCACCATTTATATCATTTTAATGGTTCCGCTATTTTTAATAATATATACCTTTCTATCGAGGACAGAGAACTTATCAGCCAAATCCGTACAATTAATAATAAAATAAACTGCAGATGACGATGGCAATGAAGCAGCAATTGTTGTCGCAATTTCAATGATAGAATAACTGAAAAGAGAAAAAAAAGTAATTCAAAAATATAAAGACGGCAAAGAGACGTAAAATTAAATTTTCGAGTGCTGCTATATTGAATGTTTGCCAAATGTAAAGATTACTCGATAATATCAAAATTTTTTTTGAGGTTTTGAAACGTGCAGTACAACGTTTCAAACTATATCATTTTCCGATAGGTTTCAATTCGCAACGGAAAATACTTTCCAATTTCACTTTACAGAAAAGAAGAAGTCAATTAAATATGTAATAAAAGAAAATAAGGAAATTTCCATTTGATATCCGAGTTTCATTCAGAGCTCATGAAACATACTCAAACTGAAGCAGATCGACTGCATTAAGTTTATTGATAATGATTTGTGCCACTGATTTTATATCCACACTGGATGAAACCATTGCTTCAATTATTTCGTTTATAACCTCTGAAATCATACTCAAGCATTTAAGGAATGTACAAGATTCTCGAATCGCAAAACAAGAAAGATAAAAATCGCAAACAGCTAAATAACTATGAAATAGCAGTTGAATATTTAAATAACAGAATAAAAATGATCTTAACTTGTTAAAAATAGAAATTCTTATTATATTTTACTGCCTGTGCTAATGAAAATTACAGCCTTTTTCGATGCTTAGTAAGAAAAAACGACGAAATTATCTCAATAATCTACTATATCCTGCAAAAATCAGACTGAATCATGACCTGAAGATGATTCTTCTGTTTCGAAAAAATGTCCAATGATAAGATCAACGAGTTTGCTCCGCAAATCTTCAGAGATCTTAAATATTCTCAATTGGCAAAATAATAATTTTTTTTTAACAATTTAATATCCTTCTGTAGTGTCAAACATATAATAATTATTAAACAGATTATTCTTTTCTTTTTCTATTTTTCCATATTTGACAGGAAAAAGATTTCAAATATAAAGGCATGATTTTAGAATTCCTTAAATGACATGAGGAAAAGAAATAATTTTTAGTACTTCTTGTCC
The DNA here is from genome assembly GCA_028564675.1 of Onchocerca lupi. Lineage (NCBI taxonomy): Eukaryota > Metazoa > Nematoda > Chromadorea > Rhabditida > Onchocercidae > Onchocerca > Onchocerca lupi. The sequence continues at coordinate 75,112 of JAOVVO010000322.1, read as the reverse complement.
TCGTTTATTTAACACTGTAACAAGCAGCTGTTGATCGATCTGACAACGATTCTCTACCAATACCTCAACATCACAAAATTAGATTAAATTCATTTTTAACTCATATTTATATCTGCTAACAGCAGATACTTATATTAAAAAATCATAATATCCGTTAAACTTTCATCTATTTCGATATCACTTGTAGTCTAGGAATTCCCCCCAAATTTTTTCGTGCCTATTTTCTTCTTCATCTCTAGAAAACTAATCTCACCAGAAAAAGGTTACTAAAGTAGCATTCACTTTGTAACTAAGTGGAACTAAAAACTTCGCTGATATCAGAACGATGGAACATAAATTAGAAATTAATTTATGGATGTATGTACTTAATTTATACATTTTGAAGAACATTAAATGAATTGCGTGACAAACCTACTTGCTGCAAAGCGTTTTCAAAATAAGGAAACAACATAGCGATATCCATGAGAATGCTCCAACGCTTCAGATCTGTTTGATGAATACAAAATTGCATTGCTTTTACAAGTATTGGCTCATCGATAAAATGTGCTGAGGAATATTTCTCATTCAATAATCCAAAAGCAATCAAAAACCGTATAGATGTTAATTCGTCATCAGCCTGGAAACAACAGAATTATGCATTGGTAACTCTCAATAATCTCTAATCGAAAAAAATAAAAATTCAATTTTTTATAAATATATGCATCTCAAATTCGCATTGACACAGAAAAAGTTAAACTCTGATTATTTATCAAGCTGATCAGACTTATTATTGAAATTTTAATTTTTAATTTGCTTATCTCTTTCTCAAAAAGTATTCTCATTTATGAGTGAATTACTGTTTCGAAATATCAACCACTGGAGAACTAATTCTCCTGAAAGAAGTAATTCTGCGAGGTTAAACTGAGGAAACAAAACTCTAAAAAAATATTCGGTTGAGGTAATTCTTCTCGATTTAGCCATTTATTAATTTAAAAAATCAAATCAGAAAGTTCTACAATTTTTATCGTGAAATTTTTTCAAAAAAAAGAATTATTTCTCTCCGAAACGCGATTGTCGAGCGCTATTCGCTAAGATTAAGAGGAAGCAACGTATAGATAACCAAACTGTGAAAAGAATATCATAAAAATAAACACATTACATTTTTAGCAAAATCATATTTCTAAATGCGAAACCTTATAAAACTCGCTGATCTGCTTGTCAAACATTGCGGTAAATTTTATCAATAACTTCAGCATAAGTAGTGTAGTATCTTCAACATCTTCCCAGTCAATTTTACTCGAAATAGCTTGACAGAGATCAATCCGAGAATTAATGTCTTTCAGTATATCATCACTACACTTTTCCATCACATTAGCAATCAATTTCTGGCTAGCACAAGTATGACTGAGTAACTGCTCTATGAAATTTGACCAAATTGGCTCTACTCTATCATAAAACAGCTCCTCGATCAATGGCTCTGTAGATGGAAGCTGAAAAATGATTCAATGCAACATAGAAATATTAATTACTGAGCGATCCCACAATTTTTTTCTTTTTTTAGAAGAGAGAAAAGAAAGAAAAAAAAACTTATTTTAATTGCAAACTAAAAAAAAAAAAATTACCTCATTCAAAAAATGTTCTTGAAGTTGGCGACGTAATCGAAATACAATTTCCGGATAATCGAAGCATATAATGACAATGCGTTCTGGTAAATGCACCATTTTCCTGACTAATGACCTATCATTCCACTTCAGAGTGCATTTAGTCGCAATCCACACCTAAATTTTTATAATGAATAATGAACCAATAAAATGAACCATTTGAAATATAATGGAAGGAAACCTTATCAATAAATTTATCCACAACAACATCCAAATCATTAGCACATTGATTCATAGTCCAACAAATCCGAAATTCCGTGAATTCTATAAAAGCATTTACCCAAGCAACACTTGGAAACGACATACTCCAAGGCATTCTGAAATGAACAATTTAAATCACTGATACTTTGTTTTATAAAAACTTGTATAGAAAAATTTACATAATTGTATCATATATTTTTTCTTTCAAATGACCAACTGCAAAAAATATGATCTTGAATTAGCGTTGAAATAATAGAACTTAGAAAGGCTAAATTATAGCTAAATAACTTTAAAAACAATTACCCCTCAAAGAAAGCATCCAATATTCTCTCCAACAATAACTTGCTTTCAGCCATCGTTTTCTCTTCAAGTACGGCTTTTATTACAGGTACCATAATATTTGATATATTATTCCAAAAACTGTAACAATGAAATGTTTATTTATCCATTTTTCTATTATACTTGTCTACCTTTTATCCATCACATTCATCTACTTATCGTTTCAAATATTTTTTGATATTCTGTTTCTCAAAAAAAAAAAAAAAAAAAAAAAAAACATCAAATATATTTGCTTTCACATTTTATAAAAAATGGAACATGAATTTTTATTCTACAAATATATTTTTATAATTTGAAGCCGCAAAAAGATAAAATTAGTACTACAGCATGATGTAGTGCACTCTCAATGTATTACGGTATTGATTGCATATCATCAAACTTGTTGATAATGTTAAATTTTTATGATAAATCGAACGCTTACTTTCCCTTGCGATTTATAAGTAATATCATACGACGTACTACTGCGTCATCAATATCCAAAACACTAAATAGAACTTTCGCTTTGACCATTTGAAGAATGAAAAGAGCAGATGCGCGACTGGTACTTCTATCAGCATTGTCCAGATGAGCTAATGCCGCAGTCGGTATGTAACTCTTTAATACTGCCTCCCATCCGTCAGTTAAAGTCGTTACACGACTTGCTAAGATTAACATGCTACTAATAACCTGCAATATCTATTATTATGAAGACGGAATAACAGGTAAAGTCTAAAGTGGACAAGAATGTTCCTAACTATAATTCTTGCCTAATCCTTTTTTTTCTTAAAGAAGATTTTGATATTAAAGACGATTAGAAATAGAAAGAAAAAGGGGAAAAATAACGATGGAGTAATAGCAAATCAAAATAAGTGATCAACTATATCAAAATAATTCCAATATATAATTACAGATCGACATATAAAATAAATAAAATAACGCCAAATTGTTTTAATATGAAATTACCTGGGAAGAAGGCGATACTAATCGTCTGAGATATGGGCTGCTGAAAAACTGGAATATTTGCTTACGCAATTCATCGCTCAGCGATTCTGTACAAATACACTGAAGATACTGTAAGCTTTGTAAAGCGAGTCTCATAAAGCGTTGTTCTTCGGTTTCTTCTCCCTCGCCTCTGCAAGAAATGATCTTTGAAATTATAAAAATTATTAAAAAAATACATTATTAAAACATAAGAAAAATTTTTGGATGATTTTTAGGGAATCCCGTTCTTTAAAGAAGCAAAAGACATTGGAAAATTTTCATTTCTGATTCCACAGATTCTTGCTTTTTTTTTCTCGATTCATAGAACCAGTCTTCTCAATTAAAAAAATATCCGAAATAAAATAAGAAATTACTATAATAACAAATGAGTACTTTTTTAACAGCTGATGTTTGTCACTTATGAATTTAAGGGCTATTCCACAAACTGATTCCTTGAAGACTTCCATGACAGTACCATATTTCTCATTCGGAAAACAATCAGCTAGCATGCTTTTCGATTCGTTGACCACTTGGGAATAACCATCGTGCATCAGCAGTATTACATAAGGTAAGGCCTGCAAATCTGCACTTTATTTTGATAAGAAACCTATTCCATGAAAGCGCTTGAAATGTCAAAATTATCAATTTAATTGAACAAGAATCGTTAATAGCGGTTACTTAACGAAGAGTGTAGATGCTAATTCGTGTAGATGATAATTCGTGTAGTGTAGATGCTAAGATGCTAATTCTCATTTTCCAATTCGATACGTCCTAATGAATGTCTAAAGAGTTGGGGAAGTTTCTTTTTTTATTCAAACTCGAACAATTTAAAAACTATAACAATTGAGTTTCGAAAAATTCTAGGTTTATAAAATGAATACTGCAAATCCTTTGAGCAATGTATAGCAATGTACAATTTGTACAATATCATAGATTTATAACACTAAAAATCCGAATATTTAAAATATCACGTCATTTCCAAATATTAATAAGATGTCTCTATGGAAAATTCTAACCTTTTTTAAATATGGTTCACTGGTTTTTTGTAATTTTTTAATATAACCTCCCAAGACACGGACTGCATTAGATCTTATTGCTGCCGTCGCATCCACAGATAGCTTGGGAAATAAGATGACAAAATGTTTGAAACTTTTTCGGACATCGTCAATTGATACTTTATCAATCAATTGTCTCAATTCTTTCAGTCCCTGAAAATGACGGAATAATATCTACGGAAAGATGTGGTCGATATTATAATTCATTAATCGAATTTACTAATGATAAGAATGATATTCTATTCATGTTGTCGTTAATGTCCTTTATAGAAATGATATCAAATCTATCAATAATAGTATTAATATACTAAAAAAAAAAAAAATTACATTAGATTTAAGTTAGACAATGATCATAAGACGACAAAATTCCGATGTTTCGAAAAAATTATACAGTGAGAAACCCCACATTTCAGTTCGGAATGATATGTACCTTTTCACGAGTCTGTGAATCTTTTTTAATGATTTTTTTTAAAGCAATCTGGATTTCTGCATCAAAAAGATCATCATCTGGATCGCGATTCTCCAGTGAAGTTGCTGCAAACGGTTCACAATCACCAAATGTTACAATCTGTACTGTATGCCCGGAATTGGCTAATAATTCCGCAGCATGAGTACTGCTTGCCGTCTGCAAAAATTCATAAATTTTCAATTACATAATTAATATTCACTAAAAATCTATTTCCTGCATAGTATATCTGAAACTGAACAGTGAGAAATATCTTTCCTCTTCTTGTATTTCAATTTTTAATCTTTAATCGCGAATTATCATGATTTTAGGTCAAATAATTACCTAAATATTTCTGAGTAAAATGACCTACCTGAGTATTTCCTTTTCGACGTTGATGTTTACTCATTGTCCTGAAACAGAAATATAATTTACATAAACTAAATTTTGAATAGAAGACAATTATACAACAAATAACATCACCGTAATGAATTAAACGTAACCATATGATATAAAAGATATAAATACTACTTTATCTATTCAAGTTGCTCCATGGATTCTATTTCTTATCAAGGAAAAAAAAAGAACACATAATAACATATACATCTACAGTTTAAGAATAATGTACAATGGCGTCAGTCACATATGGTTTCACTTATTACACGTGGCCCAATCCACTATTGCGTGGAAATTTGACCTCTCTCTTCCATATACACGGAGCTAAATTAGAAATATACATTAGTCTACTGACCAGTTTCCTTTTTCCAATTCACAACAGAAACACATCACTCTGTAGCATTACTTCCGCTACTTCACTTCCTCCTACCATCTCAATCACTAATCCGACGTGTTACGTGATTATTCCTACAATTTCTGCAATCCGCAAAACCCAATCTTTAGCATCATATTTTTCACGTCCCCGCCAAAAAAAACGCGTATTGCACGTCTCGTTGCATACAACAAACTATGAAAGTATTTAGTACAATATTATTTGGTCGTTAAAAAAAAGGTTCATTTGCTCATCAACAACTAGTTTTTTTGCTTAATGAGGTTTATGGGCTATGAAATATATGTTTCGTGATATGTGTCACACGTCACATGTGTGACATCATGATATGATAAATACTTGATAAATGACATGATAAATAGATGGAAACAGAGTTGAATTGAGCTAGCATGTTTTCATAAATTTAAATTTTTAAATTTGCTGACATTTTCTTGATTTCTATTTAAAGCTTATATGCAATTTGAGATGTTTATATTTCCTTACTGTATCCAAATTTGTAATCGAGCATTTAGATTTGGTGAGATGAAAATTGAATTTTTGCAAGTTGATCGTCAAAAATCTTCCGAATTTATTTAATTTGTTAGGAAGATTAATTAAGAAAAAACTTTGTTTTCAAGTTGAAAAAGTCATGGCTCATTACTGGATCAATGATAGCAATCAGCAGAACAACTGGTACAATGGTGAAGGAAACACCGGTTGGGTGCAATATGATAGTGGCCAGCAACAATCTTTTAACCCGCAAGGTAAACTTTTTTATGTCAAATGTGAATATATAAAGTTTTTTTTTATATAAAGTTGATATAAAAGATTTTCTTTCTTATTTTCAAGACTGGCAATTTTTGCTTGTTCAAGTAATGACTCTAAATTATTTCAACTTTTTATTCAGATTTAAAAATATATGATTAGCAAATGTAGAAGAAAAAAGAGAAAGTAGCAAGTATAACCATCATATTTTGAATCTTTGTTCAACATTGACTTTATAACAGCAGTGGTAACATTAAGAACATAATATTTTTATAACAATGAGAGGATATATATTATATCTGTAAGATTTCTGTAGCAATTTTCAACAAAAGAAAGATGATGAAATTGCTTAGGAAGTTAGAATAAGAATATAGATGGTTTATTGAGACATAACTTTTCAGTTTTTTTTGCACCACTTTTCTATATCATGTGCTTCAGGATAATATGATAGATGAACAAAGTTGCTTAGATTACATGAGGTAGAGTAGATTTACGTATCAAATAATTTCGATGTTACAGAACAGGAATCTAAGATATAAAACTGTTGTCATCATGCATTCATATCTATCTTGTATTGTTTTTCTTTTCTATTTAGCGTTATTTTTGCCACTTTATCATTATTCTACTCCAGATATTGATATTGACGAATGGATAGTGGAGTTTGTTTGATTGGATTGACTCAAGAAAAATGCAGCTCTTACTCCATTTAGATTTCGATTTTAGAATTTTTTTCTTAGATTTTAAAATTTATAATGTATCGCTTCTGAAAATTAGCTGAATTATTTTTATTTAGATTCAATCTATTATAATCACTATCAGCAACAACAAACGCAGAATACAAACTTCTATAATGGTCAATACTTCATCCCGTCCCAGTTACAAAGTATTATCTTCTCCATCATTTTAGTTTGTATTATATCTGAGAAGGTTACTAAAGGATCACAAAATACTATATTAAAATCTGCTAGTTTATTGGTTGAAACAAATAATTTTTATTTCTGTAAGTAATCAGGCATTCTACAGTAATTTCCTCTTTTTTTTTTATTTTTTTAATTTTTTTTTTATTTTAGCTCTTCCCACTGATGATTTCGAAAATGAGCCGCCACTGTTAGAGGAGCTTGGTATCAATTTTAGCCACATTAGACAAAAAACATTTGCCGTGCTGAACCCCGTTGGCTCTGTAGCACCCGATGTAAGTTATCCTTATCAGATTCTTTAGCAACGATATAGATAGTGTACTATAGAAATTTATCGTTATGTCTGCTGTTTGCATGATTTATAGAAATGTGTACACTAGAATGATACAGTAGCTGGCTTTGCCAAAAATACGGCGTAAAGTTTATAGTATTGCCAATTGCAAGTCATTTAATTTATATCTTTAAGATGAATGATAGATTTTCTAGATAATTGCTGATCAAGACTTAGCCGGTCCGCTTGTATTTTGTCTTCTATTTGGTGCTGCTCTGCTGCTTCATGGAAAGGTATAGCTATTAATCTCAAAGAAATATTTTCTATTTGACAGATTTGTATGGGTCATATTATCGTTTTGGCTTTCATGTTGATAATTTAAATTTAACTATTTAAATTAAGCTTTACAAAAAAATTCGTATTTTGTCAGAGATAATGACCGTAATTTCCGACGAGACATAAGTTAGTTTGAACTGTTAAGATTCGTCCTACATTCAGTTTTATATTTGTTATATATGTCCTAGGATACTATTAATTTTTATTGTCTATCGCTATAGATTGAATATTTAGTAAAGAGCCATCGCTGGAAAAAAAGTTGAACTCTTCTAAGTCAAATAGATGTAAGAGATTTGAGATTTTGACATATTATTTGATCTATCAATTTTAGATGCAGTTTGGATATATTTATGGAATCGGTGCGCTGGGATGTGTTGGGATGTACGCATTGTTGAATTTAATGTCTGCTGACAATTCCATTTCATTCACCTGTACTGCTAGCGTTCTTGGATACTGTTTATTACCGATGGCTATTTTAAGTATGATCGCTGCAGTCTTCTCTTTTCAGGTATCAATTTAATTTTGATATTGCCAAATGCATGATTTGAAAAAATAGTAAAAGATTGTAAAGTGCCGATGAATGCATTTGATTTCATCTGCAATTCAGTGAAGATTTATCGGAAGAAATCGAAGTATTGTTTTCTGAAATAATTTTTCTTTATAATTATTCTTGCTTACAGGGCATGTTAGGCTATTTGATAGCAGGTGCGGCTGTCATATGGTGCAGTGTTGCATCATCTAAACTTTTTATTACGACATTATCTTTGGATGGGCAACGATTACTTGTCGCATATCCGTGTGCCTTATTATACTGTGTTTTTGCTCTTTTAGCTATCTTTTAAGGATATTAATATTTTAGGGATCGTACAAATTATTACGTAATGTTTAGAAATACTTTCTTTCTCTTATTCTAGTAGTAATGTTATGATCATTCTTGTATATCATTTAATGTTCTGATTAATCACACTACTATTCATTAATAGGAGGGCATAAAATTGAGACTTATTTTTTCTAGTTATATTTAATGATTAGATAATAACATATTATTTAGTTTTTATTAGTCAGCCTTAGAACAATATTTCAATTTTCTTTCCAGTTCAAAAACAATATGAATAATGGGGAGATGTCTTTCATTCGTCCATGCATATTTTGTTCGTTGATTAGATACTGTTCGTTGTTATTTTATGTAACTATTGAAGAATAAACTTTCACCGGATGTTATATGGTCTATTTATTTTGTTGATGGCAAATAGTTGTTATTGTATAAATTATGTTATGTATGAATAAATCTTTTTTTTTATGCGTTAACATTAAATAATGCTGTGCTTTATTCACCCATATTTGAAGCTCAAAAATATGGTTTTGATTTTTTTCCTTTTTTTTTTTTTTGTTCTGAATATGTAAAGTGCCACTAACTTTTTCAACAATTTGTAGAGCTTTGACGGTCGCTTAATGGACTCCTGCTGTGTTCAGTTTGCGAAAATATATTGTCATGAATATTTCTACTATCCTTAATATTCATGTATTACATATTCAGAACAAAAGAAAAAGGAAAAATTATTTTTAATATTCATCACAGTATATTGAGAGGTTTTAGAGTTCGCTGATAGCTGGATTTAATTTAAATCGACTGTTCAAATTTAAAGATTCGGGAATATGTATATCAGTCTTGCATGAGTTTTATGTATAAAGCTTTTATGCTATATCTATATTCATAATTTTAAAATTCGAACAAATCACGTAAAATATTAAAGTTCCAAAGTTCCATTCTTTTTCTATGTTTCAGATTTATCGAAAAATTCTCGATTTCAAAAAGTACATAGAGAAGAAAAAAATTGATGATTGTTGGAAGTGAGTCGAGTGATGCAATTGTAAATTTTAATGAGGATGCATGGATCGTGCATCCTGTACCCGGTTATGTTGTTAAATTCAAAGAAGTATGGTTTTGTTTTAGTTATGTTTCCATTAATGTATTGAGTAAGCACGACATATTGATTATATTGAGTTGTTATATTTACAAACTTTTTATAGTGCTTGAAGTTCAATTCTAAGATAAAGAACGATATATTGAATATGATCACATTATAATTCATTTCTGTAGTATTTTTAGTGTTAGTTGAAGCTTATTATAGTGAAAGCGTTATAATAACTACAGAAAGCATTAATCATTTTTTTTGAAGGTAAATTCCAGTTGTCGTACATTGTTGATGAAAGAGAAATGCAAACTTTTTTTAAATATTTGTCATTGCGCACAGTTACCTCCTCCAGAGGATCTCAGTGAAGTATGTTTTGTTACTTCCTGATGAAATATTGTTAATGATATATGATACCAATAACATATAATAATTCGTATTCTGCTAAAAGAAAAAACTTTAAAGCTTGTAATGCTTATAGTACATTATTTGCAATTGTTGACTTTCTTTTGGTTAAGAGATTTAAGATGCGGGAAAGTGAAAGATAAAGTTGATGTCAGCCAGATTTTCACCTTTCACTGACCTAATGATTCTGTTCATGGGTGATACTAATTTCTTTAGTTCATTTTTTTTTTTTTTTTTAATTGCAGGATGAAGTTGCAAAATTATTGGATTCAAGTGATCCTTCAAGATATCGTATACCGTTATGTGTTGGTGATGTTGAAGTGGTCTTAGACAGGAAAGGAGAAGATTCTGTTAAGGTATGCTAATTTCTTAATTGGCAGCAGATATCACATCTTAGGTCCATACTTATGACTTATTTCATTTGTTTCTAGACCCAGTCGGTTTGCTTCATTTACAGCTGTATTCATTCTCTCATATGATTAGGGGTAGTAATGGTTTAGGAGTCCAGATTTTTGACTTTATTTTCAACGCTCTCTGTATTTTAGATAGATGTAATCGTCAATTCTACGTTTTATTTGATGCAGCTCGAAAAAAGTGAATTCTTCCGACAATTATTGTTACTAGTAGTTTCAGAAGCAGTTGAAAAAAAGCACGATATTAAGATCGATGTAAAGGTGTGTTTCTTAGAAATCATAAAGTAGTTTTATCTATTGTCGCAGTATTCTCTTTGCAATCATTGATATCTCTTCCGCATCCAAATTACTGCCGCATTACTGTAAACTATCCAACTGTCCATTGAAAATTTTCGCAATCTTTCATTTTTGATTGCTTATGTCATTGGAACAGTGACTGGATTATTTAATTCATTAGACTTTTATATATTCAGGGAGCAATTAAATTGAAAAATCGAAAGTGTATCGGTGATTTGAGTGCTCAGAAAATTCGAAAAAAACCGCGCGAAGCATTCATAAGAGAGGTGGAATCAGTAAAACAATCAGACGAACAGCTTCCTGAGGTACTAAAGTTGCTTTTCACTAATTTTCATATTTTCGGGAATTTGACATCTTTACTTTGTTTTAATCAAGTAATATTCTGTCTTTTTACACTTGATTGTAACTTATCGATTAACTACCCAAGGAGAAGATTTTCTTAAGATAAAGCTCATTTTCTAGTTGAAAACAGATACATATCTTGGGTCCATGCTTGTGCTTATTTCATTTGTATCTATATTCATGGTTCGGTATTTACTTACAGTTGTATTCATTCTTCATACGATTAGGGGTAATTATGGTTTTAGAGAAGTTGTTTTTGATTTTTTCCCCATTTATTCACAGATATTAAAAATTCATGGATTTTCAAATAATTTAATAAATTTCAAAAGTTGCGCAAAATTTGATTTATGAATGAATTGCAGCAATACCGTCTCCCAAAAAATTGTCAACTTCTTCTTCGAAACGGCAAACAATTAGAACTAAACCTGAAGCTTAGCAGTGTGGAACCACCGGTAGAGAATAATGACAGGTATTTGGGTTTCTTTTTCGAAATATATTATATCCCTTTATTAATTTTATTACAATAATAAGAGAACAATTTGTAAAAGTCATAAATTTAAATAATTAAATTATTAAGTAGTCGAATTAAAAAACAAAAAATTTAAATAATCGAATTATTATATTTCTCGATGAATTTCATTATTTTATGTATAATGCTTTTTAGGTTAAATATTCGGATGAACGACGATCACGTGTTAATCATTCTTGATCGAAAGCAAACAATCTTAGACATTTATTTTCCAGTAAGAGTAGACCATAAAAAAACTGCAGTGACATTGTTATCAAATGAAAGAATATTACGGATTTTGGTTCCTGTCGTTTGGTGATCTTGACTTATTATTTTTCATTTAGGAAGAAATTGACTCATTTATGGTATTATGCTTTAAATTTTTGAGTACTTTTCATGATTTCATCTTCATATTGCTGAAGCAGTATAAAAAAATCACCTTTTTTTCGGGAAAGTTCGAAGATGAGGATGTGAGGCTTCTAGTGTAGATTGAGAAATAGGGAAAATTATTTATAATATTACGGGATTAAACTTTTTAATTCAATTAGCATCTGGACTTATTTTCAGTCATTCATCAAAATTCTCAACATTTACTTTTTTTTTTCCATAGAGTGCGATTGTTGGTTTTTAGAGGTGAATTTTAGAAGTCATTTTGGACTGATCAGAAATGACACATAATTGTTCCAATGGTATCTGATATGACGACGTCATTTTAATCACTTACATTTATATTTTCAATTTTATGTTTTGTGGTGCTTCTGCTAAATAATAAGAAAAAGATCAATTATAAGATAAACTATGTGGTCATCTTTTATTTCAATCTGAGTCGAGTTATTCGGGTATTTTTCTATAACTTTGTGTTGAATGATAAAAAATGATTACGCATAATTGGTTATCAAATCAAATGATATCGTCTTATTTTAATGGACGAATGACTTCCTTTACTTACTTTTTATATATTGGTTTGAAAAAAGAAAATAATTGAATCATTTTAGGAATGAATATCCTTAGTTGTCGACTGGGATTTTTTTTCCTTTTTTTTTTCACTGCTGTTTTATTTTTTGATATATCTGTTTTGAAATCTAAAGATCAAAAAAATTATGGGATTTTGAAGTATTACTTTTTCTTTTAATCAAATTATTTAGAACGATTTCAGTTACTTATGCTTGAAGCATTTTGGATATTTTGTCAAATAAGCATGGACCTTTGATTGTTGATTTGTATTTTAACTAAAGCAAATCTGCAGACAGAAAGGATATTTTCGGAATTTCTTATTTTGTTGCATTTCTTGGGTTTTTGTAATAAGCTCTATGCAGATTGTAATAAGATTAATTGCATGTGTGTCTTTGAATAGTGAATAATGGAAACATATCAGGAATGATGATATGTTGTCAAACTGCTGAGGATAATCTCAATTTGCAATACTGAAAATATGCTGCTGAGTCGTCGCTTATTGAGCAAGGTAATTTTTCATTTTGAGTTAATATTTTTTCGGAAAAGTAAGTTGTATTCTATTTTCAATATAAAAAAATTGTTTTTCCATAATTCGAAATAGTTTTGCTACTTTGTTTTCAATAAAATTAAGAAGGAATTGAAAAATAAGTAATTTTAATTTGAGGGGACTGTTCGATATTTGTTCTTGATAACGAAGTAAAGCTTTAGAGATTGTATGTTTTATTACTGATGAAAATTAGGTAAACAAATTGAATACTTGAAATTTCAGCAAGTTGTAACAAAGCTAGTAGTCCAAGGTTTAGAACTTCACTTCGAAAGTTTATAGCTAGATATTTATATTATTATTCCAGGTAAGTCAGCCCTTCATTTCACAATTAGAGCGTGTTTTGGGTAAGGAAGCTGTTAAAATAACTACTGGAGAAACGAGTGAAAATTCTGATAATCAGAGACGTCTCATGTACGTTATCAAATGCTTCCTTGCTTTTCACAAATGTAGTTTTGGTTGTCAAATTTTTCGTTTCTTTGTTTCCACAATTCAAGAGATTTATTTGAAGTTTAAATTTAAGATTCTTTTCTTCGGATGTTCCAGATTTTATCTTATATTTATAGCAAGCCATAGTTTAACTGTAAATTTGATTCTTTGACATCTACGATTAGGACTTTAATCTTTAGCAATAGTTTTTAATATTATAAAATTCATCTTTATTCACGGAATGTTTCATTTTATTTTCCTTAAATGAAATTATCTTTATCAATATCGCAATTTATATATATTTTATGACGGATTTCAGGGGTGGAAATCCGGATGTAGTTGTGCTGCCTAAAAATGTTGGACAAGTTAGTTCTGTGTTGAAGATGTGTAATGAGAGTAGTATTCCAGTGATACCATTCAGTGCAACCACTGGTTTAGAGGGTTTTCTCAGCACGTTTGAGGTTTATTTCATTTGCAATATTTGGCTTTTCCTTACTTTCTTCGGAGTATTTTAATTGAGTTCATTATCTCAAATTAACTATAAAAGATTAAGTTTTTTTTTTTCTGTTTTTCTGTTTAGTTATTTGGGTTTCCCAGGGAGGCGTATTTATCGATTTGATGTCAATGGATAAGATCGTGGAAGTAAACACGAGTGATTTCCATTGTACTGTTGAACCGGGTGTAACTCTTGAGACACTGAACCACAACCTACATGCGACAGGTCTTTGGTTTCCTGGAGGTATTTCTTACACTTTAAGTGTTCGAACTATTAAATTTAGAGAAGAATCAGTAATAAGTTTTTTGGAACGAGTTTTGAAATGAGCACTACAATTGCAGATCCAGGTGCCAATGCGTCCATTTGTGGTATGGCTGCTACGAATGCAACTGGTACAAATACACTGCGGTATGGTACTATGGTGCAAAATGTTTTGAACTTGGAGGTATTTCGATTCCATTTCTTTTATCAATTAAAATGAATTTTTTTTTCAATACTGATGTCAAGTTGATGTTATCACAGGTTGTTCTGCCCAATGGCGACGTATTGTACACTGCTGGAAAAGGTAGACGGCCAAGGTAAGTTTTATTCTTCTTTGTTTTGTGGTGATTTTTGGAATAAGAATTTATTTGCTCAACTATTTCATTTTATTGTAGCAGTTCACATATTAATATCTTTATAATATAAAAATATTGGTTTTTCAAATCTTATGAAAAGTAAAATAATAATACATTTGCGAAGCTTACATTTTGGACATTATTATCATAAAGGATACATATGGTTATTGTAATGATCGGATTTAATAAAGATTACTTTGTATAGGTCATAAAAAAAATAATCATCAGGAAATCGGCAGGTTATAACTTGACAAAACTTTTCGTGGGCTCTAAAGGTACGCTGGGAGTGATAACGCAAGCAGCGGTACGATTATATGCTAGACCGTCAGTGTGTAGTGTTGCAATTTGCCCATTTCAAACAGTAGACAAAGCTATTCAAGCGGTCGTTGCCACATTGCAATGTTCTGTACCAGTTGCAAAAATAGGTACTTTATTAACTTATCAAATTTCATCATTTAATTCTTTTAGAGTTTATACTGGTTTGGTTCTAAATTTTTTATCATCGGAGAAGGGTGAAATTGTTGAGTTGCCTCCTGTTTGGGTCGCTAACAACAGCTTTTGCTTTCCAGAAATTTTCTATTTCATATTTTCAATTTTATCTGTTGTAGGCATTTCACGATTAATGAGATTTTAGTATGATCTTATGAAACCTTGCAGAATTCTTAGATGCTGCTACAGTGGCTGCATGTAATCGTTATAGTAAATTAACACTTGCTGAATCACCTACTCTTTTCTTGGAATTCCATGGTAATTCTGAAGCAGAAGTAGCTGAACAGGCGAGCCTTGTTGGTAATTCTTTTAATCGATCTTTTATTTCAACTTCTCTTCATCAGCGATTTGTCACTTTTTTTATGAAAATAAGTTCAACTTCTCATAATTTATAATTAACACTTACCTACATTTTATTGCTGTAATGGGTCATGTAGTAATGATGCTATAAACTTTTAAATTGAAAAGTCGCATCTCTAAGAAGTAGTCAGAGAAGGCCACTCGCCATGAGTGATCACTCATGGAAGTAGTTTAGTTGATTAACTTTTAATGATTATGAGATATGTGAAAGAATGATGCTGTTTTTTTAATAGGCGAAATATTTGCTAGCAATGATGGAAGAGAGTTCATATGGTGCCATGCGCCTGAAGAGCAGAAGAAACTTTGGGTTTCTTTTCATTCTGCTTATTATGCTATTTTATCACAAAAAGATAATGTTAAGGTAAGTTCATATATCTTTTTGTTCCATTTTCAAGTTTGAATTATGAAGTTTAAAAATCTACCGTGAAAAAATCAAAGTTGAAAATTCATTGAATTTATCATTTTGCTGTTTATAAATTGCTCAATGTGCTTGCTGTTTATAATTTGCTTAGTATTTGCATTAGTTTTGGCTTCAAAAAATCCAATAAAACGCAGAAATCTTCAATAAACATTGAATTATGAGTAAAAGTAATGGTATATATTAATATTGCATATTTTAAGAATGCAAGTGTGCACTGCAAGTGATCAGTTTTTTTTTTTTTTTTTTTTGTATAGAGAAGATAAGGCAAAATCAATTTAGATCATGTTAGGATTAACGATCAACTTTCATATGTAGAATATGCTTTAGTTAAATTAAATTTCTAGGATTCTATCAAAATGTTTCATTTTGATAATTTATTTCAGGGTCTTACAATACACTTGTCTTTACCGACGTCTGCATTGGCTAAAGCTGTCGCGGAGACGAGGAAAGAAATTGACGAATCTGGCATTTTTGGTTCGGTTTTTTTTTTAATTGAACTTACATTGTTCTTAATGATGATGTTGAATGACAAGCTTTTCATATTATTATATTTCATTTTACTCTTTATTCTGATAGAACAGAACAGCAAAAAGTTAGAATTGTTGAAAAAGCTCTCCTGTTTTGTATAACACGAAAAGATATTAAGAGTTTTTGACTTTGGATGATTTCGGTGATCTTGGTTTCCTCCTATTATTATATTACTGAAGTTTCATTCGAATAAATTAAATTTTCAATTTATTTCTTCTTTCTTATTAAAGTGATTTTGTGATTGAAGACAATGCAATGCCATTTTAATGCTTGTCTACTTTCATTTTCCAGTTTATTTTTGATTCTCTGTTTCAGGAGCAGTAGTAGGTCACATTGGTGATGGCTGCTTCCACTGCATCTTTCTAGTTGACGAATCAAACCAAGAAGAGATGAAAATCATTCAGGAATTGGCAGATCAAATTATCAAGTATTATTTTAAAGAATTTATTATACTTTATATATTTTGTAATTTTTTTAAACAAGTTGTGAAGATATGATCTAATAGCAACAAATGATTATTTTAGTTTATAGTAAATTTTAAATTTTTCATGAAATTTGTGTGGCGATGATATATTTCGCGTCTTTAAGGAGTGCAATTTTGCTTCAAATGCTTTACCTTAGTAAAAAAAGTGGAAATTAAGTTACTAAATAACAGGTATAATGGGGCATTAATTATTGATGTGAATTATTATCATTGTCGCTTAATCTATGATTATCTGAAAAAAAAAACTAATTTTAGGCGTGTATTAGCATCAGGTGGTTCATGTACAGGTGAACATGGAATTGGAATTAGTAAAAGAAATTATTTGGAAAGTGAATGTGGTAAGGTAGCAGTAAACTCGATGATTGCTATCAAGAAAGCTTTTGATCCAAAGGGGATCATGAACCCGAACGAAATGTTCTCGAAAAGTTAATTTTTATTTCAATTTTCAAATTGTATAAGAATATATCTTATTGTTCAGTTTTTCCTTCTATGATTGCGTCAATTATTATTGTAAATTATTATCACTGTTTACAAAATCTATAGTTATCTGAAAAAAAAAAAGAAAAAAAGCTTTTTAGGCATGCATTAGCATCAGGTGATTCATGTACAGGTGAATATGAAATATAGAAAGACAAAGGTTTACAATCACTTGACGTGAACAGCAAATATCAAAGATGAATGAGAATTTGAAAGAATTTGATTTTTACATTAACAAAACTTTAATGTATGGTTTATTTTGCTAATTGTTGTATTAGGTATCATATTTTGACTCCCAGAATTTTTTCCCTAAATACTAGTCTTAGTCTTCGAAAATATAAATGCTATATTATTTTATGAATAAACTATTACTGTTGCGATTTATCATGTGACGAATTTCACATTTGCTGAATCTGTCTTCTTATCTTGTGTGATGTGAAAAAATAATCTGGATGGAATAAATCAAAAAATTTGATAGAAATTTTGAAAAAGTTGTCATCATCTTTTTTTAATTTTTCGAAATAATATGTCTATTTCCACCCAAATAACGACCTCTATAAATAATTGAACTTTTTTTAAAACAATTTATCAAACTATTTTACGAGAATGTTCATTATTTATATCTCTCTCTGTGGAATTCAGATTTTGGAATTTCTTTGATGTTGAAAATATAGGCGCCTCAGAATATTATGTATTCCACATCAGGTCATCTCAGTTATATGCTTGTCTTTCTTAATTTCAGTTCACAGGCGCGAAATTGAACCTGCTCTTATAGGCGTAATATACTGAGTACTTTACCATTGCTCCATCAAATTGTGGATGGGTTTGAGCTTCAGAAAATGCTTCAGAATGATGATTATCTGGATGAAGAAATGTTTTTATTTTGAAAAACATTAATGAATTTTGGACTTGAATTCGTCTAGGATATCTCGGGTTTTTAGAAGATAAATTTTTGGAAAGTTTGCCTGCGGAAGATCACCTGCGCTTCTTATCAGCAACTTTGATTGCTTATGAAAATGATAAATGATCTAAAAATACAAAGAGTAGATTTTTTCATTTTCTGTAATGGCGACAACAATAGATAGAAAGCATTCAACATATGAGATATATGTAAATAAGCGTAACTGCTTGGCTTAAAATTTTTATGGCCAAATTAACCTTTGTCATCAATTGGTTTGATTGCTTTGGAAATTTGACCTTTGTCATCAATTGTTTAATGCTTAGAAAATCTTTCATAAAATGTAGCTATAGGAAATGGATAAAGAAATGCAAAAGTATTGAAATGGAATTTTTTATTGAAATTATGATTTGAGTATCTAGAGTTTTCTCAGTTCAGGAATTTTCTCGACTGATATTTCATATAAACTGTTTGGAGACTTGTTTTTTTTTGTTTTTTTTTTTTCGCCTATTTAATTAAAATGATCTTGTCATCTTATTTTTCCATTCAATCCTAAGAATATAAATGTAGCTTTCTCAAGGATTTACTTTATCAAGCACTTATCAGTTAGATTATTCCGATCTGTGATTTTTGTTTTTTAATTTTTGGTCTTGACGATGCAATTTTTGATCTTTTTATTGCAAAATGAAGAAACATAGAAATTTTGCAGTAATTCTTGAAAGAGCGAGAAACTTTGATTATTTTGAAGGATAAACAAGACTATAATTTGCTATTGCAGGTGTTGCAAAATGTATCCAAAGATTTAGGTTAGAATCTTGAATGCACTGATTGCAACATGAAAAATTAATTAATTATCTTCATTTCTCGCATATAGCGAATTGTCTTTAATCATTTCATCACCGATCCATTACTATTTATTAATTATTTTTCCTGAGATATAATACTCGAGAATTGTTTGTTGTATTCTTCAATCATTTCAGATAAAACGAATTTGCTAAAAACAGGCTTGAAAAATCAGAAAAAAAAAATTGAAAACAACAAATTATATTATCAGGCATTATATGATCACTGTTACAAATATGATTTGGTTGCAAACTTTATGCGATAAACATCAAAATTAGGGAAATTAATTTCATTCAAGTATGAAATCGTTGAGGTATGTATAAATAATATATCATCTTATCATATGGCCAGTGATGATAAGAGTGATATGATTATAAATTATCGATTTTCTCCACCTTTTTTCGTATCAAAACGATGTTTTAATGATATGATTGCAAGTTTTTTTACTCTCATCCTGTAATGAATGATATGAAATTAAGGTCAAATGTTTCTACCACTAAATTAAATATGCTAAAAGAAAATCAATATCATAAAAGTATTCTACACATCCTTATTATTTATTCACTTTACTTATATAAACTTTCCTATTATATTTCAATATTTTCTTCAGAAGTAAAGATTTCAGAAATAAAGTAATTTTTTACTTCAGAAGTACAAAAAAGTAAATTAATACGATAAATGAGACAATCTTGGAATTAAAATAAGCAAATATGCTAAATAATTAGCCAATTTAAATAAAATAAGACTTACCTGTTTAGCAAGAATAGTCATTCTTCGATAATGATTATCCTCAACAGTCAATAAATTACCAATAAATTTCCTTTGATTCTTTAATTGCTCTTCTCGTGTTGATGATAAATTGGTAAAAACTGATACAGAACTTGGTCGATGATGTGATGTTAGCATTAGCTGAAAAAAGAAATCTAATTCATTTCATCTTTTATTCATTTATTAATTTATTTATTCACTTAACAATTCTATATTTAAATTTCAATATTTTAACTCCTTATTGCTTAATCTCTGTGAAATTATCAAGTCGCTTTTTTTTTTTATTTTATCACTGATCAACAAATAAACTTGGCATTCGATTTAATCTAAATGGAAAATAATATTCATTTCTCTATTTAATTTCTATCAATACCAATTCTTCTCGAATTTCGAATATTTTTCTAAATTTTTTCTTTTGCTTTTTTTTTTCTGAGAATCATTTTTTCAACTCTTTTAAATAAATTAAACCTGCTCGGTTCGACTTATATCGGCACTTCGATTAGGCTGCCTTGACGATTCATAAGCATACTCCACACGACTGTAATCTTCTACTATTCTAAACTTTTTTAATTTATAAATTCATAAATCTTATCTAGTTTTCTATTCGGAAGAGTTAAGGACATTAAACTTTCATATTTTTAGAAATATTTACGATTTGAATGCTTAAAATTCAACGTAGCAATTTGTGCTAAAACTTTTTTAATAATTCGAATTTTATATACATAATTTATAATTATAAATTAGGCTTAGGCCTCATAATGCACATTTTTGACTGCCAATTTATACCTTGAAAGCTTTCGATTTGGACAAAAATCGCAAAACAATTGAAGGAAAGTAATACGAAAACGTTTATTCATAATGCAATATATTAGAAAATTAACAGCTGAATTGATTAATGATAAAAGATCCATAAAATCACCAAGCGGTAAATAAACCTGTAATTCAAATAGATAAACACTTCATTATTCTTTATAATCTTACCATAATTCACAAGTAACCTATGCAAAAAAATGCATAGAAAAATATAAAAAAAAAAAGATCAAAAAATATTAAAAGTTTTAAATCGTTGAAATTATTCCAATTTCTTGACATTACTTGTTTCCTAGAAGTAATACTAAATGTTGCATGCATAAATATTTCTTAAGAAAGTTTCTCCCTTTTCACTATTATATTTAATAGATATATTTAAATGGATTTTAAATAAAAAATAAGAAATTTTGACAAAAATAGATTGCTTACTTTTTGATGAAAAGTGTCACCAGTAAAAATGCCCGTCAATACATTCATAACACCTTGTGGTAATTCCGTAATCAGAAATATTGATAAGACTGCGACAAGCATTGGTGTTGTATGATCTTTCGGTACCTTTCGCTTCATCAACTATTAAATTGTTTTTGCTAATTAATAAACATAAATTAGTAAGGAATTGAATTTAATGGTAACCATAGAATTGGTATCAATTATGTATTAATTTAATGAATTATTTAAAATCTTTTGAATAAACTTTATTGCAAAAAATATCTTTCTCATCCGATCAATTTCATATTGAATTTGAATATTTTCTATGATGCCATCTTTCTTTCTCCAGTGATAAATATTCTATATCATTCATTGCTAATACATAATCAAATATAACTTTGATCAGCGAAGCGAAATTGATCGAATGAGAAAGATATTTATGCAATAAAATTTATCGGAAAGATTTGAAATAATTTAATAAAATTAATACATACTTGATATAAATATCTATGTTATGAACAATGATGGAATGCATTTACTTTGAAAATCCAACAATTTTTAATTCTTGCTAATTCATGAATATTTATCTTTTTCAGCATCTATTTATATCTATTTTAATGTTTACATATCTTTATATTTCATGATTAATTCCTCGAAATAACATAGATACTACTTATTGACATTCAGTAAAGAAAAAGATAAAATTTTGCAAAACGGAAGTTTTCAACTCTTAAACTTTCTAATCCATTGGAACAGGAATGAAAAAAAAAAAAAAAAAGAAAAAGACTTTATGAGGAGCTGTTTTTTCCTTTCTTCTTCTTCTTCACTTCATGCTGATTTAAAGAAAAGTTTGTGAACAAAAAAAAAAAAAAAAAAAAAAAGAAGAATATGTGTACAAGATAATTGAATTTTAAAAGAAGTGGCAGTGCTGTTCCATTTGCATCATTACTATCATTCAATTCAAAAAGTTTTGAAATTAGCTTTGCAATTTCAAACATATTGCACACTAGTTGAAGAATTAGTTTATGAGAACTATAAAATATATCTTATTTATTGATAATATCAATAACAAATCTTTCCTCCATCTATGTTTTTTGCAAAGTCAGGAATGCAATGTGTTTTTTTTTTTTTTTGCTTAGCCAGAAAAAAAAATAGGCTAAGCAAGGCTCAATTGGCTCACTAATTAGAGTATTGAATTGTAAAATCTAAATGATTACCCATTTTTAAGTGAATATCTAAGACATTATCATCTATGTGATTATTTAACTACTGAGTTATGATTTGCTTTAATTATTTAAGGCCCTTACAATGACGTTCAAACATTCAATCATTGAAAAATAAAATATTTGAAAAAACAAAATGTAAAAGAATAATATTCTAATCAATTGATAGAATGTCCTTGAAATTTCATTTTATTTTTAAAAAAAAAACTTTATACATTACAAATAAGATATCACATATTAAAACCAATTACTATTTTTTTAAAAAATACAAAAGAAATCGTGAAAAACCTGCGCAAGAGTTCGCCTTTGATTTGATAAATCGGCGATCACTTTGACTAATACAATAATTGATACAGTTAATAGCAAACATGGTACTACTTTGAAAAGTATTCCATTTGACCAAAATGCTAACTGAAATAGCATATGAAAAAATATCTTTCATTCAGAAAATAAAAACTTATTAATTCAAAAATACTTATTCAGAGTTAATTAAATTTGAACTTTCTCAAATTTAAATATTTTCAAATTTGAATAGTTAAAATTTGATTTTGCAAAAAAGTATCAAAATGATTTGCATGAATTATAATATGTATTTGAAATTTTCTCTTTAATCTTTGCAATAATAACATCTAACTATTAATGATCTAGACTTCACAATCGTTAATTATATTCATGAATTAATTCCATAAATGATTAAATTCATTTTAGTATTATGGTATTTTTTTTATCTCGTAATATAATTCAATTTTGATACAGGAATTTCAAAAAGGGAAAAAAAACATTTTCGCTTATTTAAAAAAAAAAAAAAAAAAAAACCATTCAGCTCGTAAATTTCTAATTTTAGAGTTTCATTACACTTAAAAAGACTCTTTAATCATTTAAGGGATAGATGATCAATAAAACAATTACTTCAATTTCAATTTCATGATGGTAATAAAAAGCTCGCAGTACAATTAAAGCTATGGTGCAATTTAATTTTCATTATAAATTTGCAATAAAAATATCATCCTCGTCCACTTTTCATTCTTCATTGTGGGAGGCAATAAAGTTCCGAAATTCATTCCAGAATAATTAATTTCATTCAAATAATCAAAATTTATCTGCTTGATTGATATAAAAAGAAATAAAATACCTTGAGCTTCATACAATTTCCTTGTGATGCGACAAGCATATAAACGGGATATTCTTCATCACTATTATCAATATATTCAAAATTTTGCTGAGAATAATCATCATCGAACTTGTCGTTATCAATCGATAGTGATAATGATGAATTCTTTGAATATTTCACTAAGCATGGAAGAAATAACTCGGGTGATGTCCTTACAACCTGTAAAACTTTAATTTTTAATTTATTGAAATCTTGCTTTGTGATGAAAAACCATCATCATCAATGATATGATTGGTTTGTTCGAGTTGTACTTTAACTCAACTTCTAATTCATCCCACAACGTCAATTCTGCTTATCAAAAATGGCGTACGTGGAACATACATTCGATGTTTACGCTTCATTCAAGCAAGCAAGACGTCATACTCATTGAAAGTTTGAGAATAGATTGAAGACGTTTCGTCCCACAATTCCTCTAATTATTCGCTGCTTTACCGAATATAACAGCTTCATTACGTTTTCCAGCTATTCTGAGAGAAATTTCAAAGAAAACCAACTACTAGATTGTTTCGATTAGTTTTTTTTTTTTTTTTGCCTTTATACCAAATTTAGACAATCGATTTGCACGTTAGAATCGCTTCGAATTAAAAAAATTTTCGTAAAAATGTTAATCGTTCAAAGCAACTTTAAATTAGCCATTATTTGAAATTTTGTGGAAACGATACTCGTCAGATTTCTAATTTAATATGAAACAAAATTTTGAAAATTAACATACCTTAAAAGTTAAAAAATTAGGAAGATTGAATAGTGACATGATGATACATGTTGCTATACTGAGCAAAACAGTAAAACGTATTGTAACTGTAGTTGACGGATGCAACGTGGAACGACGAATTGTTAAGACACGAATTTGAGCCAGCAATACCTTCAAAAATGAGGGAAAATTTAAATTATAGCAATTCGTGAATAAATATTGATTAATATATAGCTCAAAGATCAGAATTTAATTACTTGAAAAAAAAAAAAAAAGATCCGTTTATGATAAAAAAATTTTTGCTAAAGCTAAAAGCCTATATAAATTTAAATGATTAGAAGTAAAAATATATATTTATATTCGATTGAATTTATAAATTAAAATTAATATTTGAATGATTTCTAACATTTTTATTTTTATTACATATTTCAATTCATATTTCTAATTATAAACCTTTTTCATTTACAAACGATTAAGTACAAATGATATTTCTTTTCTTTGCTAATTTTTGCTTCATTTTATTAATTGATTCTGCTTCAATTTTCCTTAGGAATATTATCTTAATTTTTTCATTTGTAATTAATTTATCAAAGTTTAATATTGTATTGTGAAATTAATTGCTACAAAAGAGAATTAGATAATTCAATTAATAGAAGATTTGTTCCAAGCTTGATGATCGTACGAAATTCGATTCTTCTGTTCTTATTCTATCGATTATATAAATCAAAATATAATTATATCATTTCATAAAATTATCAATTTCAAATAGTTAACAATTAATGTGATAATAAAATCAAATGTAATTGTTAGTTATTAATGTTGATAACAAAAATTTACAAATTATTCTTTAGGAAAATGAAAATAATGATAACTAACAGTAAGCCATATACTTGTTGAATGTAAAATAACTGATGCATGGGCATGAATTAATGTAAAAATAGTCCACAGATAACTATAATCAGTATGTAAACAACGATTAGCAGCATTGATTAAAAAATGCGTAACAAAGATAAGATATGATGCCATCACCAGTACATCACAAATTGCTACCGAACACAGTAATACATTTACCGGTGAAATCATCGATGGTCGAGTTAGTACCGCAACTGTCATAACATTTAATATTGTACCTAAAATATGAACTTTCTTTTTTTGTTTGCCTTTTTTCATTTTTTTTTTTTTTTTAGAAAATTTTCATGCAAAAATGGAATATATTTTCGGACTAACTTTTACGAATAGAAATTAATGCAAATTGTTTGAAAATTAAATAAGAGATGCAAAAAAAAACAATTGGAGATACTAACAAATTATACGCTTGGATGGATTAGAAAAATAAATTAGTGCTTAAAAATAGTTTTGTTTTTTTCAATAAAAATATAAAATTAGTTGTAATAATTTTTGCAACAAAATTTATCTTTTCATCATTAGTTTAGTAATTTTATCAGTGAAAAGATTGTGTTATCAGAATTGTGATAACTAGTTTATTAATTTAAAAAATTGAAAATACTCTTCAAAAATTTCGTTCAATCAATTAATTACTCTTTTTAAATTATAACAAATGATGTTGATATGATAAATTTTATCCAATAATCTATATTCATCTTTCATTTCATCTCTCTATAGTCCCATCTGATCATTCGGTTCAAATTAAGTTAATTGATCGTAATTTTTGTTCAAAACAAATAAATAAATATTTAAATCGACGTTCAGAAATTAATTTATTCATTTTTAGACGAAAATAGAATATATTACTAATCAATTTTTAGATTTTTTTTTTTTTGACAGCTATTATGCTTAATTAATTTTTGATGGAAAATGTTTGATTTACAGTAATTTCAATTCAAATTTCAACTGACATTTGATCATGATTACTTTTTTGAAAGTTTTAATAAATGTTCATTATTTTTTCACATCAAACTTTAAAATATTTTCATCATCTTTCATTCATTCTCTTTTTTTTTCCAAATTTTAATTGTAATAAAATTAACTAACCGGCAAAACAAAGTACAACAGCAATATACGGATGTATCAAGCCATATGTGACATGAAAATTAGATAAGGTAGCAAATAACCAGGTAGCATTTTGAAATGGTACCGAACCAATTTCGCATGCTCCACCATTCATCGCTCATCGATGGTAATTCTTTTTTTTTTTTTTTTAAATTATATTCACATCGATATAATTTATATTACGTATCTAAATTTGAAAAATTCTTTTCAAATTTTAAATAGTAATTTTAAAAAAAAAAAGAAAAAAAAAGCAACCAAATTGAAATCAATCTTTATAATAATATTAATAGTTTCAAACATCATTGCTGCCTGTTATTATTTTTCTTAACCAATGCATTTTTAAATAAATCAATAAATCAGTCAATCAATTGACCCAAATAAATCGATGAAATTCGGTTCAGAATTTAAGAAATCGACAATACATTTAATCTAATTTAAATTCGTTTAAATAATATCTGAATTCGAAAATTTACCCCTATCTTTGGTGATGCATTTTGCTGTTATTGGCAAATTTTACTTCTTTTATTTTTCTCATAAAACCAAAAAAAAAAAAAAAAAAAAATTAATTGCTTCATTTGGTATGTTTTAAGGTATATTTTTGTAGGAATATTTTTCAAAAATTACAGAAATGATTACTATTACTAAAGAAGACAAGATTTCTGACCGAGCTATTTTGGTTCTTTTTTTTTTTGGCCAATTTTTAGACATTTATTTGACATTCAATAGGACTAATATTTGATTCCAGGAAATTATGCTGCAAATGACAAGCATTCTAACAAAAAGTTCACGAACAAAGAAAAAAAAATCATATCACAAATAAATATATTGAAAAATAAAAAAAAAATTGAAAATTATTAGATATTTTTTGAACTTTTCTCTTCGATTATAAATGCATCGAACATTTGAATGCCAATTAAAATGTATGTTGCAGATCAATAATAAGATGATATTAGTATAAAAAAAAATATCAAATCCAAAAACTTTGATTTAATTACTTATAAGGCTTAGAGGCTTAATCAGGTACAATTTGAATATATTGAAATTTCAAAACTAATTCTTAGTTGCAATCTCTTAGTTTTAAAAAATAAAATAAATTAAAATGAAGTGGAGGAGGAGAAGGAAGATGGTATTACAAATCTTATTTTGAAATTCAGATACAAAGCTTGGTAGTAGATTTAGTTAATGCCAACTTGAGAGAGTTAGCTTAAATGGATGAAAATTGAATGAAATTAAATCGACGAAAAATGTTCAGCTTTTTTTCAGTTTCTCTCCTAAAAAAATAATCCGATCAGTTTGTTGAAATGAAGTTATTTTCATTTTCTCAGACATCTAGCAACATGCATTTAGCTATTAATAATGATAATAAATTTGATAAATTAAAATCGATAAAACGTTTATATTAAAACAATCGAAAAAAAAAATTAAAAAAAACTTTTCACAGTAAAGAAGGAATGGAAAGAAAAAAACAAAAGAAAGAAAATGAAAATTCTGAATTATTTCAGGAGAAAAACAATGGATAGATTCATGAAAAACACTGATGTTTGTCATGAATATCGTTTTTATAACGAAAAAATTTCCATCAATTCATCAAATTATTTGTGATGCAAAAGATGGAATTAATTCAATTTCATCCAATTAGTTATTTTCCAATGAAATGAATTTTTGATGTTAAAAAAAAAAAAAAAACTTTGTTGATATCATGTAAGTCTGACATGATTTGCATCATCCATCACTCATCCCATTGCAATTCATCGAATTATAAAAACTAGTAAACAAGTGACGTGAAATTATTTCTGGAAAAAATGAAAAACATTATCAAGAAATTTTTTTTTTTTTTAAGAAAATGTTATTTCTCAATCTTTTTCAAAAAATGGAACTTTTTTTTTTTGGAAAAAAATTTCACATCATTGTTTACAAAAAGCTTATTAGATTCCATAATTGATCGTTCTTTTTTTTTTTCCCTCGAAATATCGATTCTGAAATTCAAATTTCAAAATATCCATTTTGAAATTTCAACTTTCTAGATATCTCTAAATTTCATTTGAAACTAATAGCTCATTCTCACACAGGGTGGAATAAAATGATATTTTAATAAGTCTAAAATTCAGTACTATTTCTTGTACTTTATCTAATCTTTATGAATAATAAATTGTAATTTTTAATTCCCAAATTATCCAAAATTGATATTAATCAATGAGAAATTCGTAGGAATAGGGAAAAGAAAATAAAAATGAGGTATATTGGTTGAAAAAGAACGAAAATATAAGATTGATATATGTTTCATTTTTTTTTTTTTTTTTTTTCATTTTTCTCCATCAACACAATTCCTTTTCCCATCCACAATTCAATTTCATTCAAAAGAATTTCACATCACAGTTAAAATAATGTTTCAATGAGAAAAAAAAAAAAAAAAAGAAATTGAAACTAATTTTTTTTTTTTTAAATAAATGAAATATGCGAAAAATCATCAAATTTCATAATAATAGACGAATATATCTTCTGGTTCAATTACAACTTTTCAACTTCCTTTCACCCTACCATTCATCATCATTCATTATTATCATCCAATCATTAATTTCCAATTTCAATTCTTCATTAAACTTTATTAGTTTTCAACTCCAAATAAACCCAAATGAATCGCTCGTCCATCTATAAAAACATGATATTCAAGCTATGAATTGTACTTTCGATATTCATCAATAGATTGTTTTGCAACATGATTGCAGCAATAAACGATATGTAATAACAAAGCTTTTTTCATACAACAAATTCATCTGTTTACACAACCAACCAACCAATCTTCAATTATTCCAAATAAAATAGAATTGGAAAAGGAATGGAAAATAATTTTTGATTGTAAAATTTTTTGTGTCAACAAAAGATAATGAAAAAATTTGTTGAAACGATAAGATTTGAAATGAAAATGATACGAAGTGCAAATCATTTAACCAATGAAGAAAATGAATAAAAGCATCGAAATTTTAGAAAGAATATTTTCTCTCTCTCTCTTTCTTTCTTTTTCCCTTTCTTTTACAATTTCACTTCTTCCATTTTATCTTGTATTTTAATTTGATAAAAATTTCACATATCACGCAAAATTTTATTATTCAAGCTTAGAATAATATTTATTAAATGATTAGTAATTTTTTTGTTTTTTTTTTTTTTTTTGAAATTTCATTTGAGCAATAAATAAAATAATTATTGTCTTATATATAGTCGATATGTATAATAGAATCAAATTATTTACAAATTATACAAACGGTTGTTTTTTTTTTTTTTCAAATTAAAATTTAATTTGTTATCATTTCCTTTAATACAACAATTTCCTATTATCATTTCCATTAATACAACAATTATCACAATTATCATTCCCTTTAATACAACAATTACCTAATTATTGATTAAATTATTATTAAATTCATTAAAATAATTATGGGTACAAAATGATATTAGTAGAAGAAATTGATTATAAATTCCTAGCTTTAAGTTAGCAATTGCTTCGTTCAGAATTACTTGATGACTGAATGTCATTTTGATGAAAATGCTTGAAGGAATGTCGATGACTTTTAAATCCAACAAACATCTCATCAAAAATCAAAGATAAGAATTTTCAAAGTTAAAAAGCATTTTCCAATTACATAAATCAAAAAAATTTATATTTCTGATATTAAAGAGATAGTTTTCGGAATTATTTATTTTTGACGTAATCATTGAAAATAAAATAGATCATTTTTTGGATAATTCAATATTTCTTTAAATTGAACAACTCATTCCGGAATATATTTTATTGATTCATTTTTACATCATAATATAATCTGTAGACCAGAAAACTGAAATCATGATTGAAATATTCGACAGGAAAGATCAATGATAAGACTAATCTTATCAGAGTTATATTAGACTAGATATCCGAATAGAAGCGTTAAAAATATTCTGGCTTAATTTAATTCAACTTATAAAAATGTATTTATTTTAATTTTAATGTTAATCTTTAGAAATATTGCTAATTTACTTAATTCTAGTTAAAAAATCATTCACTTGTTTTCAACATTCTAATGAAATAGGAGAAGTTTTGTATTGCTTGTTCGCCAGAATCCAAACAATTGGGCCATATGTAAGGGATAAGCCTAAACAAATTCGAAGCCAAGACTAGTAATTTTCCTGTTATTTATTCAATGTATGGGTGTCTATGTTCAATTGAACGGATGTAAGGCCAAAAAAAAAGTCTTCATTTTATTGTTCTCACGATTGAAATTTCCGATTTTAGGCCTGAACGGAAAAAATTTCGAATTGTGCGCTTGCTAGCAGAGGAAAATGTTCCAATTGGTTGGAATATTCTTTCATCCTCTAAAAAATAAAATGAACCATCCATACATTTTATTTCGAAAATAAAGAAGAATTGAAATAAATGAAAAATTCATTTCAACATTTCATTTTATATAAATTTGGAATTTTACTGTATAATCTGACTTAGCTGATGAAATACAATAAACGGAAATTTCAATTTTATCAATAATTTCATCTCTTAATAGAAGCTTATTTTCGATGATAAATGAAGCTAATGAAAGAAGAAATGAATTGTAAATTCAAAATAAATCAGATTTCTTAATTAAAAAAAAAAAAAAAAATGATAAATTTCAAAGAAAAAAAAAAAAGAAAAGGAAAAGAAATGAAAAATGTTAAAAATGTAGCAATTTCCATCATTTTTGCTACTTATTCATCAAATGATTTTTTTTTTTTTTTTTCGTTTTTGCTAGATAATAAAAAGTAAAAGAAACGTGAATAAGAATTTGAAATCATTCGATACCAAAGGAAACTGATTAGCAAAATCAATCGATTAAGATACGTCAGATATTTAGCCATTTTAAATTTCATATTCATCTCAAGTACTTAAAAAAAAAAAAAAAAAAAACTTGCCCTCTTGATTTGTAGCATCTTCTCAAGAGTTTGACAAGTGTTTGATGGTTTTATTATTATTTTTACTCTTTTTTTACTAATTAATAAAGCATATATATTATGATTAGGAATATCAAAATTTAATTTCTTTCAATTATTTGGATATTAAAATTTTAATTTCTTTCATTACTTATGATAATAACATCAATTCATGCTTATTTGAATTTCAAATTCTTTAAATGAAAGATAAGCGACAAATTATCAATAAGTATTTGTCAATTTCTTCATTTTCATTACACTTTTTTTTTCACTATTTTTTTGTTTGCTTCGTTTAAAACATCTTTTGCATTGAGCTAAACTTTGCATGATTATCAATAATTGCACAAGTTCAAAATATCCAACAATTTTATTTCACTTTTTTTTCAATAATTTAAAAAAATAATGAAAAAAAAAACGGTTTTTTTTCCTTTTAATTTATTATAAAAACGAAAAATTCATCGGAGAGCTATTGTCATTTCATTCTATTTATTTCAACAAAAAAAAAAAAAAAAAAGTAATAAAATATTTAAATCGATGAGTAAGAAATGGAAGATAGAAAAAGGTTATAGGCAATCAACAAAAAATTCAATAAAATTCAATAAAAAATTTTTCTTCAATTTTAATAATTTTTATTTTTTATTTCATTTCTTTTTTTTTTCTGCTCAAAAATGATCATACAATTGATTGAATAAATTTTCCACCAAAAAAAAAAAAAAAAAAAGCCATTTATTTATGAATAAATTTATTTTGCTTGAAAGATATTATAATAGAATAAAATTTGAAAGTTTTTTCTTTCTTCTTTTTTTTCTTTGAAATTAACAATTTATTTATTTAATTGTTAATGAAAAAAAAGGAAAAAAAAAAAGAAAATGAAAAGGATGCATCAGGAAGTTATTTGTTTATTTAATTATTATTAAAAGAATGATGCAGAAAAGAAAAAAAAAAGTAAAAAGAAAATGCACTTTTTGCAACATTCATTTTACTTTAGAAAATTGAAAAATTTCAAATCAATAAATTAAAATTTATTTTTGCTTACTATTTCGACAATTTTTTTTTCTCTACTAATTCGATGCGACAATTCATTATATTTTGAAATAACTTGTAAAATAAATATTAATAATTCCATATAATATTTTAGAAAAAAAAAAAAAAACTAGCTTTTTTGAAATTTCTAAAAATATTTAGGCTTGAAAAATGACAGTATAACAGCTTTGATAATAAGATGTTATCATGGAAGAACTTGAAATTCTTGTTTCTAAATTTCATCGTGCTCATGTTAATTACATGCAAATTTGTCATAACATCGTTAAGATTGAATAATATTATGAAAATAATTATTTTTATGCATAAATATTCTTAATTGAAAAAATTCAAAGCTTCCAAGAATAGAAACTAATTCGAAAAATATTATTAGAATTCTTCGAATTTTTTTTCATTGTTCACAAAACATAATTAAAAATATTTCAATTTAGATAGTTTTTTTTTAATCATAAATTTGATGCATTAAATAGAAATGCAATATAAAGCTAAAGATTTTAATTTATTTTTCGAATTATAAATTTCAAAGAGAAAAAAAAAGAGGATGAAAAGTTAAATCAATCAAATATTCTCATCAAAAATTGAAAGTTTGAAAAGAAAAAAAACAGTTTGCTAAATTTAGAAAAATTTTCAAGCGAAAAAAAAAAGACGAAAAAATCTTATTTTCTTTTGCAAAATAATTTTTTTTATTTCTTAAAAGCATTAATAAAGCATTTTATTCTAACAATTTGTTTGTGCGTAAATAGTTGCGAATGCTTTTTATCATATTTCAACTCTTCTCAATTTATACTTATCTAATCCTTATCACTTCTTACCTAATTCTTATCAATTCATTAATTCTTATCATTCCACAAAATCACATACAAGTAGAGAGAAAAATGGGTAGGATATGTAAGCGTTAAATGCTTATGTTATGAAGTTTTTCTCGACTTAAATCAAGAAATCGATACTCAAATATCATATTTTCTTGATATTTTAGCATGTCAGAGTTAGAATTAAATTTCAGTTGAAAACAAAAGAATGCAGAAAGTTGATTAAATTTAATAAAATTGGCCATAGTTCCTTAAAATTCAAGGCATAATCAGCAGCAACAAAAAAAAAGAAAAAATTGAAAACAACACAAAAACCGGAACTAAATAAAAAGTCACTTGCGAAAACATATTATATCAAAAGAGAAATTTTCAATTAACAATAGATTTCATTTATTTAATATTAAAAAATAGCACCAAATCAAATATTATGAAAATTGATTATTTAAGATAATAAATTACTGAAAAAAAAAAGAGAGAGAAAAACGGAAACTTGTAAAAGTTCAATGATGTCAATAAGTCTCGACATATTTGTTATGAAAAATATTAGAATTTGTCTGCTCAGAGTTTGCGTGATCATTTTAGTAGTAATCATTGAATATTTCAAAATAATTGAGAAAAACCAAATTAATGAAATGTGAATTGAAATGAATATTTTTCAAAAAAAAAAAAAGAAAATAGTAAAAATAAGAAATAAGAAAGATTGAATGAAATGAGATATTGATTATTAATGAAAATGTCATCTTTCATTCATTTATGCATAGTCGCTTTTGAAAAGGCAAAGTTTTTATGTTAAATTATATAAGCATAAATATATGGAAATGAACAATAACTGTAAGTTTCTTCTTTTTGTTTTTGTTTTTTTTTTCCTTTTTCCTCAATTTTCCTAAACAATTATCAAAATTGAAAAGTTCGAAAAATTCCATCGAAAGAATTTAGAAATTTAATTTTCAATCCTTATTAATTTAATAAAATTAGCCTGAATTTTCACTTAAAATATTTATATTTGCAGTACCTAAAATGAGTATTTTTTGAATATGATATTTCAAATGATTCAAATTTAAATTCAAGCTGATTTTGCAAAAAATAAGATTAAAGATTAATATTTATATAGATAAAATAAGCATGCATTATATGGTATTAAAAATAATCATTCGAATAATATAGCCAACAATTTATTTATCGTTTATCTCTTCGAAAATTCGGCCACTTCAGAAAGTTTCAGCCTAATCAGAATAAAAATTTATTTCAATCCTTTCTTTCGAAATTGCAAGGGGAAAAAAAAAAAAAGAGAAAAGGAAAATTACTTAGCACTTCAATTCTCAATTCTTCATCCTCTTCTTCGATCTTTGCTTATTGACGATGAACATGTTCGAAATTTTCAAGATAACCATTAAAAAAAGCTGAAAAAAATTTCTCCCATTCGCTTCGTTAAATTTATCTTTGAAAAATAATGTATCAAATATAGTTTAATTTTTTCGGATTAATTGAATGAAGAAAGTTAGTTTGATCGGATCATCGAAAAAGATTTGCTAAATCAAATATGATTTTTAGATTTCAGATCAATTGAACAAAGAAAGGTTGATTTGATCGTAGAAAACGATGATCTATTTTACTATCAGCTGTTTGTTAACACTTTTCATTTGCTATATATTATTCAAAAAAATAGTTTTTTTTTCTTTTTTTTCTGAACTAAGATTAAAAATGAAGCAATTAAGCTAGAAATGATGTATTTCATAGAATAGCTATGCATGTTGCAATCTTGCAAATTAAAATATGCAGAAGCGGATCATTTCATCTTAAATAATTAAAAAAATTAAATTAGAAAATAGGTGGGACAATTGAAGTTTCTATTAATCAAAAAAATGGAAGTAAAATGTTTAAATGAATTTGATATTTTTCAATGCTTCGAATTATATTTTGTATCTTTAAAAACTTTTCGTTTCAATCTTTGCAAAATAGCTTCTCCGATATTTTATTCATTGCAAAATATGCAAATACCATAAAATGATTACCGTAATTGACGATTTTTACATGTCATACATATACATATTGGAATTCAATTACCAATATATTATCAAATATTTTTTTGATTATTCTCTGCCTAGCCAAATTGAACAAAAGATAAAGTTTATATTTCCTTTTTTTGTCTACAATAAAAAAAAAACTTTTTCTTTAAAGAGAAAAAAAAGAATGATGTATTATTATTCCAATCGAATAGAGAGATTCAACTTTTCAAAAAAAAAAACTGTAACCAAAGCAACCAATCTTTGATAGATAGGTTGACAATCTTAGACAAAAGAAGATATTTTTGGATAAAAGTGAATTAAAATTTTGCTTTCAATGAAATTTTTTACTTTTCAATTTGTGATAGATAAAATGAAACTTGATATGGTTTTATTTACAGAGACTAAAATTGGATAATATATGACGGAAAGTTTAATTAACGAATTTTATTATATCATCAAATTCTGAGAAAATGACCGGAAAAAAAAAAGACGAACAAAAAAAAGACCAATTCACATTTATATCTTTTTATGATAGAAATTTTAAAATAGAAAAGAATATCATTTTTTAAAAAGAAGAAATTTTGCTATTCATTCAATCTTCTTTTATGATGATAATTGCTATCTTCTAGAGATAAAATTAAATTCCAATACATGATTTACAAGTAACTTGAGATTAGATATTATACGAAAATTTCATTCTATCTTTCAATTTTTGATGAAATATTGAAAAATTCAAGAGCCTAAAAAGCTGAAAAAAAAAAAAGGTACATGAAAAAAGCCAAGCATTAGAATTTATTATTTTATATATACGATAAAAAAATTTTTTTATCGACTTTTTGTCCTAATTCTATCTCTCTCCAAGCCAAATGCTTTTCAATTTAGCCAAAAATAATTTAAAATCGCAATGAAATTTTTTTTAACCAAAAATAAATCATTTGATAATGAATAATAATTATCTGCTCATTCTATTCGATTTTTTTTTTTTGGATTAATTCATTTTAATTTAAAATAAACCAATTCAAATTAATACCATCATTTACACACTCCAATTTTGCCAAGTTCTTTCAGATGGAATAAAAGTTTTGAAATTAAATTTTTTTATAAATACTTGCAACAATACTTAGCGGATCATTAAAAAGTGAACAACAGAATTTGGTAATACTAGACGTTATGTACTTTTTTTTTAAATAAAAAAAAAAAAATTTCCAATTTTGAGTGTGGCTTTAATGGTTCGTTTGGATAATTGATTCTTCTTTTGCTTATCGATTAGACTTACTGCTTTATTTAGGATGAATTTTTTTTTTTTTTTTTTCAAAAAACCGTTTCAGTGACTTATAAAAATAGAGAAAGGAATGAAATTTGCGTAATTTCTTGAAAATTGATTATATAAAATTGCAAAAAAAAAAAAGAAGAGAAAGAACTTTTTGAGATATAGCAATTTTATGATGATTGCATAACATTTGAAGATCGATTAAAAGTGAAGAAATTTATGAGTTTTTCTTTTTCGTTTTCTCCTTGTCTTCTAAAAATATAAAGCCATTCGGAATTGTTTTATGGTCTTTCATTATAAATTTTGCTTGACTGACTATTTTAGCTCTTCATAGAATGAATAAAAATTGCCGGAAAATCATTTTTTTTTTCTTTCGATTTTTGTTACTGAGCAAAGTTGGACATTAGTGGCCAAACATCATTATAGGCTTAATTTAACTCATTAAATTCCGGAACAGATTCCATTGCATGCGTCGAGCTGTTTCTTTCTGATCATGACAAAATTGTAGAGGGTGAATTCTATTTTTAGCTCTCATTGGTTTCTTCAATTTTATTATTTCATTCATTTGGAAACGAATCTCAAAATTGGATAATTAAACTTTTATTATGATAAATTTGTTAATACACATCAACGAACGCAGCAATTATATCAACAATACAATTTCGATAATACCGAAAGGACAACTTTCATGAAGAGAATATAATACGAAAGAGATATGGTTATGCAATAAGAGAAAAACCCGAAATCACGAGCTCTTCTCTGCCCATCCTTTGAAATGATCTTTGTGTTCAGGACCCTATTGTTCTTCGTAGATGGAGGATTCTGATACCATCTTCGGGCTAGAAGAAAGCTCCTTTGTTGTCGCAGGAGCATGCGTCTTTGTTATTCGCATGAGAATGTGCTTGTAGTTGGCGCATCATGAAAAAGAGCTCTTTTTTAATGCTCATTGACTTGATAGACAAAAAATGATTTCACAGCAAATATGCAATGTCAAATTTTAAAAAAATAAGCGAATCATTGGTTCTCTTTTTTTATCCTTTGCGATTTTAACAACAACATGAATAGTTTTGATGAGACGGAAATGGATGAAAAGTCTTCTTGCAAAATATCACATTTTATTTATCATTTCAGATGGTAAATGATGAGCGTGAAAAAATGTCAAAATATTTGCATGGATTCAACTAATTGAAAGAAATAAATGAAATAATTTAAACGATTTTCAGGATTCTTTGAGGAGTCTTTTGATATTCGATATACTGTGATATCATCAATCGGACAAATTTGAATTATTAATTATTGAGAAAAAAAAAAAAGAAAACATTTTCCTTATAAATCTTAAAATTTTCACAATTCCTTCAATTGATACTATCTTTTTATTGTTTTTTATTTAATGATTTAAATAAAATACCGTTTGGAACTGTAATGTAATCCTTGCAACATCAATGAATTAATTCAACAGAATTATTATATCACATTCTTTCTCAAAAGTAGTCTTTTGAAGTTCCGTTACATTAAATACAAACATGATATTATGATAATGCCCTGAATCCACGATAAAAGCTTTTTAGAACACAATCATATCATATAGTATCATTTCATATTATTATCATCATTTACATATAGATAATAATAAAAAAGTTTATGCATAGATGATAATGATAACAAATTTAAATCGCATAGAAAGTTATTTCGAATTTTTTTTCATTTTTTTAAATAGAAAAACTTAAAACAAATTTGTAAAATAACCAGTAAGTTTATATTTAAATATTGCAAACTAGAAAAAATGCTTTAAGTTATTTGATTAAAATCGCCTAATCCTATCACTATTTGACCGATACATTGTGATAAATCATCATAAATCAATTCGGTTGAAATTCCATTGAAGTTCTTGACGATAATATATCAATTGAAACTGACAAAAGAGTGTGTTCATTATAAAAGAAGCACACTTAACGAAAAGATTGTTATCATCGTTTTCTACACCATTTTGAGAATAAATTCAGACATTTCGAATTCTTCCTTCTTTTTAATACTTTCTTTCAATCTGTTTTATCATTTTTTTTTCTTTATTTATAAATCTTCCTAATTTGTAGAGTAATCTTAGTGGAAACAAAAAGCATTTATTGAAATCCTAGAAAATTATCAAATTCAAGATTTCTGTAATGAATGACAGAAAAGATGAAGCGGAAATCATTTAAACGAAAGTTTCCTTCTTCTCGTTTGCCTGATAAAATTGTTCTTTGGCATTTTTCTTTTTTCTCAAAACTTTTTCAAATCCCTGAAAAATTATTACACTCAAAATTTCTTGAATTTCTAAATAACGAAGATTTTTTGTGGAAAAAAAAAATTTCTCTTTAAATGATATGCATGGTAATCCAAATGATTGCAAATTCAAAATATTTGAAAAGTGGAAATGTTTTAAAATAATTGATCTGATAAAATGATTTACTGTGCTCTTTCCAGGTATAATTCCTAGAAATATTGGTTTATCTATGTAAAATCAATTGATATATTTGATCAAAGTTTATCAGATTAATGCCTGCAATTTTTTATAATTTGTCAAGATCCATTAAATTTAAAATAATCGAATTAATTCATCATTTTGAATTATTTCTTCAATTAACTTTTCTTTTTCTTCGATTTACAGAAACCATCCAGCGGTAATATTTTACGCAAAATACGTATAGGTGAAGATGTGTTACGTCAAAATAAAAATCCATTTGCAACAGAAAGTTAAAAAAAAAAAAGAAAAAGCGTAAAATGTCTGTAAAGAAATTAGAATTGGTTTCATATTACCTTGCTTTAATTTTCTTTCATATTATTTTTCATCCAAATGTTGATGACAACTGTGTGAGCAAAAAAAAAAAAAAAGTTCTCATCTTGCTTTGCTAAAAGTATCTTTGAAAAAATTTTGTTAAAAAAATATTTTCAAAAAATTTAGCAAAAAATTTCCATCCAAGCTAGTTTTTTTTTTAAATGACTTTCCATTACCATATACTTGCAAACTTTAAAGGCTAAAATCTAAAAGCTAATCGATAAATGCTCTTTTTTGGAGCATTCAATTTCGAATTATTCAAGTTTGATCAGAAAAGTTCCGAAGCTCGGTGCCTGGAAAACATTGTCTTTTCACATTTGTTTTAAAAGTTCGATATTATTCAAAATTTATCATCAATAAAATG
The DNA here is from genome assembly GCA_028564675.1 of Onchocerca lupi. Classification (NCBI taxonomy): domain Eukaryota; kingdom Metazoa; phylum Nematoda; class Chromadorea; order Rhabditida; family Onchocercidae; genus Onchocerca; species Onchocerca lupi. The sequence goes on along the minus strand of JAOVVO010000322.1, from coordinate 35,657 downwards.
TTAAAAATGATATAGTTAAATTCTGATATGATGTATATTTCGAAACTCAGTGTATAAAGTGAACTTTTCTTAGCAAAGAAATTATTTCTAAAAGAAAGTGAAAACCGTTCAAGGTCAAGAAATCAGAAACTGATTGAGATCTTATTGAAATAGAAAAATCAGAAATTCCTGTTTCACTCCAATAATTTCGTCGTTAATTAGTAATTATTTTGATTGCAAAAATAATTTTGTGCTGATTGAATTACCATTTTGGTTTATAACTCTACAGATGATTTATTTATCAACAAATTTAATTGACCTTTTCTTTTTAGTGGAATTTCAAATTGAAAATAAATTTTCCCGCTCCTTTCCTGCCATAACTTAGTTTTTTGTCTTTTTCTTTTTTTTTTTTGCAGCAAGCCGCCCCTATTTTTTAATCTCTTATTACTGAAAAGTTCTAAATAAATGCAGTTTCACCTAGAATAAAAGTTAAAATAAGTGATATCATATCAATACATGAAATAGCGAATACGATGCCTGTTGCACGTTATATGGCAGGAATGATTAGAAGCAAATTACTGATCATTCTTCAAGTATTTCGGGATTCCCGAGATTTACAAGATTGTTATAATATTTTCTGAAATGCATTAGTTGGTTATCTTATCTTATTTCAAATTGTCTTTTTTACTTTCACTACCAGTGATATTTTCATTATCAGTACATTAATAAAGATGTAGAAAATAGTCGTCGCAATAACTTGATCAAAATGACATGAAAATATTTCATGAGTATGCGTCGCGGTCGTCGTCGTCGTCGTCGACGTGGATTCATCATGGTAATCGGCGCCGTCGGGCGTCATCTTGTCCCAGACAGGCGAAAGTAAACTATTGGAATTTTTCGGATGATTACCTTTCAAAGAATGAAAGAAAAAACATTGCCATGTCTTGAAGATATATACAAAAAAGAATATCATCTCATCTCCCGTCTCATTCCCCGCGATCGCTCGAATTCATCGGCCAGGTTGCGACCATTTTTTGATCATTGCACTTTTTTAATCCAACAATTTCCAAAATTATGCGGTAATTCGTCTGTATTTCAAATTAACCGATTTCATCTGAAACAATAATTTTTGATTGAAGGAGTGAAAGGTCATTATAAAAAAACTATAATTTTAGCTGATAATGGGTTATGGCTTAATAACTGAAGGGAGAAAATATGATATTTTGTATCAGCAATGGAAAAAACTTGAGATTGAAGTATTAAATGGTATGATCTATCAGTAGAAAAGCGAAGATCAAAGGCTAGACCTACTTATAGGAAAGAGAAGATTAAGAGATTTAAACTTAGATTAAGAGATTAAAAGTTAGGAGATTTAGTTTCATCGGTATTTTTTGTGGATTTGAAATTGGTTGATTTCATTCGAATGGGAAATAATAATTGTTTAACTCTGTTCTTGTCACAATGCCAAGACGTTAAGTAAACAAATTCGGAAGATTACGGTCATTTCAATAGAAATTTTCCGCTCAAAAAAAAAAAGAAAAACAAAAAACAAAAAGAGAAATGAGAAAATTGGAAATTTCTGGTTTTCTGATAGCAAGCAGAATGATCAATCAACATGTAAATTTTCAAAGCAAAATTTTGAACTTTATTTATTTCAATCCAAATGTCTTATTATAACGTTTTTGATGTTTTAAAGTTTGTTGAAGCGAAATTTCATGATTTGCAAAAATTTAACATTTATTTCAATGTCAAAGCATTAAATTATACGTGTCATCTCAAGATTACAACGACACAAAATAACAATTATATCAATTGAAATTAAAAGCCAAATGAAAGACCAAAAATATTTAATTTTTTTCCAAAAACGATTTTCGCAATTCGATCGAATTCCTGAATTATATGCAAAAAATTACCATTCTCAAGAATTACACATCCTGATTAACATATTTTTATACATAAGTATTTATTTGTCAAAGAAAAAAAGAGACGAAGTTAGCAGGAAATTACCGATAATTTTCATTTTTTCGCATATTTTTAAAATTCAATTTTATTAATGCAAATAAAATATCCAAATTTTTAAATTTACTTCTTTACTTGCTAAATTATCGTTTCACGAATTTCTTAGGAATACGCTCAAACATTTCTTCCATAAAATGGCGTATTGTAAATTATCACTAAAAAAATTGCAATTAATGTAAATTACTTCTAGACTAATTTATTTTTAGTTATAATTAATGTAGCTATATTGTGATAAAAAGATATTAGCAATTACGCAATAATATCACGTGATAACGTGATAAAAACACGTTTTTCGAGATTTTATTTAGGTCATTTACGAAAACAATATGAGTACCTTTACAGAACGCATGATCGAAATTATCATTTATAACTGACCTGCCGGAAATTCGATTTAATCTCTTCTAACATTCTATGATAACACGTATGTTACGTCTAATCCATGCAATTCCATGAGTTCTCACCCTAGACAAATTATACATTAAATTTCACATTTCTCATTTGCAAGCGAAAAATTTAACTTTAATTGTAAAATTCGCCAGGAGCCTAATTTTAGTTATAAAATTCGCAAAAATTTTAGTTGTAAAATTCATTGTTTGAAATAAAATTCAAAACTATTCGATCTTCATAGATTTTGAATTTTTTGATTACTCATAATTATTTTGTTGGGAAATTTGAATTCTTCAGGCATTTTGAATTTCACCCAGAATTTCAAAAACAATCCTGTTGACATATAATTGGAACATATTTTATCTTATTGACACTTAAGTCAAGGTCATTCACCCCTGGTGGTGAAATTGTTTTTTTTTTTTTTTTTTTTAGCAATTCTATCATGTAAAATTTTGACATATATATTATGATTATGAAAAATATTGAATTCTATTTCGGTATTTTAGTAAAAATTTCCAGAATTGCAGTATGGAAAAGTTAGTTATTTGAAAAGTAGGGGAAAAAAGTGGACGGATAAATAGAATTTATGAAAAGGTTGAATTAAATTCTAAAATATTTTATGTTTGAAATCTATTATCAGATGTTACAAAAATTGTTGAAAAGATGTTGGGATTATTTTTTAAATTTTTCTCTTAAAAAAAAAAAGAATAAGCAATTAGAAACTAACATGATTTAATTGGAATATCAATTCTATGAAGATTATTTTGTGCTTTTTTGTTGTTGATTTCTTGTCTCGAAAGAGGATTTTAATGTTTTTTTTTTTCTTCTCTGTTTGTTGGAAAGAAAATGGATTCTTCCTGTATCATTTTTTATGAATTCTTAAAATATGCTTATAATTTGTTAATTTTCCATCAAATTTTATTTTTAATCTTTTCGAATTATTATTTTCAGAAAGAAAAGTATTTTCAATTTTTTAATTTCGTTTTTTCGAATTCACAAAATGTCACCATAATATGTTTACATTTTTTAACCTGCATTCAGATGATCTAATCCTGAATGGTACCGTCAAAATGAATCATAAAAATTCTCACAATCAAATTACCAAAACATTAGAATGGATAGAAATGTTCATCTAACTGTTACAAATGATAAAAAAAATAAAAAATAAATTTCGCTCATTTCTATATTCGGAAAATCTCGGAAACATTCATTCTTCGAACTTTTTTTGTCAAAATTCTTTTCAAAAATTAATATCTTGGATTAATTAATTAATTAGCCCCATGAGATATATCAATTTTATGATTACAATTAATATGAAAATAACCAAATTCCTGGATTATTGAAGTTAGCTCAAAGATAAATTTGATTTGATAGTAAAATTAAGGCAATTTATCTTTACTACAATGCTTTTTTCGTTTCTAATCATCAAATTCAATCAGATTTTGAAAAAAAAAAAAAGAATTGATCGTCTTTCCGGCTCTTCCTGTTCGAGTAATTAATTAAATAAAATAGAAAAAAAAAAAGTTCCATTTTAAATACCTCAGCTACCTTGACATATGTTCACCAGTTCTAAACAGCTGCCTTTTTTATCGTATTTAGGGACGAAAACGACAATTTCTTCATTTCATATTCGTTTTTTTTTCAGATTTCTGACGCGAAAACCAAAAACCTGAAATTGATGAAACCTGAAGTATATTAGCAGCTTGTATTTCTGGTATTAAAATCGCTTCTATTACTTTTTACATTAATTCTGTCCGCTTCTATTATTATTTGATAAATTGACTATAAAATTTAATTCCAGTAAAATTTTAGTAAAAATTATACTCAAATACAACGTAATTAATTAATTATATGTAATTAGATAACAATTTACATTAACATATAAATATGTTACATTTGCAATTTATAATATTTATTATGTATATATAGGATACGATAATAAATAATATACGATATTATTATTCATAACATTATTATATGTTTGAATACTGTAATGAATGATATGTACGGTAATAAATGAAATACTATATGTTTCAACACGGTAATAAATAATATATCAATATTATTTAATATATTATATATATGTTGCAAATGTTATACATGATATAAAATGTATACTGTATGATATTTAATGAATTACATTATGTATCTCTATATATGGTATTTACGTAAATCGTAAAAGACAACGAACTGAAAATGAAGAAAGATGCAAACTGATGGCATTTTTAGATAATTTCATTGAAATGTAAATTTGTTATCTAAAAAAATTTCATTGATTTTTTAAAATGATTTAGAGAAGGCTTGTATTTTCTTTTTTTTTTTGTTTTCATCACTCTTTTTCCTTTTAATTCAAAAGGACAGATGGTCAATCTCAACGAAATATTTTTTTTTTTTTTGGAAATAATTTTAAAAGCATCAATAAATCCAAATCATTAGAAAAAAAAAAAAAGAAAAGCTTTTCATTATTGAAAAAGTGATAAATATTTCATTGAAGTAATGATTGTTTAAATACGATAATTTTATCGTAATTCATTGATTTTTTGATTTGTTTACGGTAATAATGAAGATTATATTTGCTGACTTCAATGTTCCTTCTAAACATCACTTGAATACAAACATAATTGCACTTGTCAAGAATTCTAATTGATCCAAAAATAATTTGCAATTTATCAAAGAAATGTTATTTCACCTGCTCCGCCTCCATAAATCAAAACTATCGTATTTTTTGGGGATATTTTCAGCAATTTCAGGTTTCGCTGTTATTTTCTCTATCTGTATATTTTGATTTAGTGATAATGCAAGAAAGCATTCCCAATCAAGCAGAATCCAAAATTATCATATGGTGGGTTGGCTAGGCCTTCTAGGCTCGAAATCATTTACAACAAACAATGCAAATTTGCTTATTACTTACCCATTTACTTATTGGTTTGGGTAGTATTTGTGCAAATGTATTCTCATTAACTACGATCGCACAACTTAAAAGTCAACGATCTGTAAGTTTTTTTTTTTTTTTTTTGTTTTGACGTCAAAAATATTTTTGAAAAATAGAAGTATACGTAGGTTACGTAGGAAATATCAGGAATAAATTATCACATACTGTAAAGCAATTATCTCCATCATCTTTTCTTGATAAATTTGGCATTTAGATTTCAAAAATTAACCATAACGATCAAAGGATGCAAATCTTTGATAACCGATAATCTCCATTGATAATTTTTGATAATCTCTGATAATTTCTGTTTGCCCAGAGCCTAAATTGTAAATCCTTTAGTAGATATGACAAACCCCGTATCATTTAAGTTCTCGTCATTGGGTAATATGTTTCAGGTTAAATCTTATGTATCACTAGAAGTAGTAATATCCTTTCTACGGATAGAGAAATCGAAATTTTCAAAAATACTTAAATTATTCTCAACAGTAAATAAAGTAATTAAGATGAATACTTTATTTGTTGATTTTTTCTATCTAATATTTATCTTTCGCAAATTCTTTCGCTTAATATATTACTTATCAATTTTACATTTATATTCTAAAAAAATGACTTTAAAATAATTCGAAATTTTGATAAATTTTCTACAGAAAAATCAAAATTACATATTTTTTTACAAATTTTCTTCAAAAAATTAAAATGAATAAAATATTTCAATCAATGCTGCTTTTTTTTTTTCAATAAATAGCAGATGAAAAGAAATTTAAATAATTTAAAAAATATAGAAAACTTTAGCCAACACTTTAAAAATGGAAAGAAATTTAAGTAATTATTTGATTTTTTCCTTTTTTTGACAAGTTTTAATGAACTATACCAATAAAATGAAGTAAAAATTAAAAGATGAGGTATCTTCCAAAAACTCATACGGAAGGAGATAGGAAAAACAAAATTTTAGAATGTTATTTTGAGAAAAAAATAATTTGGCATTGTTCGAAATTAAAATAATAATTGTTGAACCGAATTGGAAATCGAAATATTCAATGAATTATGCATGCTTAATTGGTTGTTTCAGCTTGTCATATCTTTCAATGATAAATGTTAATTGATATTTTTTACGAAGAAATCATTAAGAAATTACATGAAATTACAATAATAGTTATTGAAACAGATTGAAAATTTAAATATTCAACTGAATTATGCATAATTAATATCAAGTTAATTAACTTTCAGTATCTTTTAATAGCATTAATTAATATTTTTTAAATTTTACTGAAATAAAAATTTGTAAATAAATATTTTTTAATTTCAATTCCATTTTACTTCTTATTTTGCAAGAAAAGATTTTTTAGCAAGGCGACGAGGAATGTTTTATGCAAAAATTGTGTAATTACGAAGAAATGAATGTGGAAACAATTTGTGGCAACGATGGAAGAACTTATAATTCATATTGTGAAGTGAAACGTGCCATATGTCATGGTAATCCGGTCAAAAAACAATTTTCCGGACCCTGTCCCGGTATATTCCATTCCTGATTTCCGGAATTTTCAATAATAGATAGAGTTGAAAGATTAATAATCAAAAATAGCCGATATGAGTAATGCGGAAATGAATTCAAGGTTATTTTGCAAAATTTAATATTTCCAAGAAATAATAACCTTTAAAGATGAAAGATGCAAGATAACAAAGATATACGATTTCATGAAAACAAGTTTAGTATTTCCGGATGATTATGTAATTCAGGAAAATTATTAATTCGGAAAAAAATCATTAATTCAAAAAAATTATTAAAATTATTTAATTCCGATAAATTATCACAGAAAATTTACGTTGTCAATTAGAACGTGCTTATCAATTGAAATTAGCAGCGGAAAAAATGGACAGTAGCGAAGTTTATGTTCCGGAATGTAACGCAACCGATGGTTCCTATGCTACCATACAGGCTTGTTCATATTTTATTAATTAGTTAATTAATTAATTAACTAATTTTTTTAATATCTCATTTCATTCGTTATGTTATCAATCTTTTATCGTTAAAATGATTTCCATCAAAGGAATAATAAAACTTTATTACTACTCATGTACGCTTTATTTATGATAATTAATCAAATCGTTTTTTATGTTTCTTTAACTTAATGAAAAAAAGATACGTATTTTCACGTATTTTCACGTTTTAAGATCACGTCTTCATAATGATTTGTAGTAATAAAGTATTGATTATTATAGTGTCACAAAAGTACGGGTTATTGTTGGTGTGTGACACGATTCGGACGACCGTTACCAAATACATCTAAACGATACGGTATTCCAAATTGTCACATTTTGCAAAGTTTGTGTTTTATTACGCAAATTTTAAATAGATTTCTTTTGAAACATATGATGCAAATATCTTTCATTGAAATTATTGAAAAATTTAAATTTCAACAAAAAACATATTTTAGCTTCTATTCCATTAAATTTTGTGATAAATTTATTTAATCTATGCATTTTTTAATATTCCATCATAACCAAATGTATTTGATCTATAAATTTTTTCATGATTTATTAGAATTTAACCTGTAATCTTTGATCTATTATAATTTAATCTATAATCTTTGACCTAAATTGTAGTTTTTCATGACCAAATATATTTAATTTATAAATAATTTTTTCATAAATCCATCATAGCCAGAATGTATTTAATCTACAAATTTTTTCGTCATTCATCATAACCAAATATATTTCTTTTATTTGAATAAATCATTAGCATATTATTTGACAGACAATTAAGTGAAGAAAAGAATTTATGAAAAGACTGATAGAAAATAAAAAATAATTATCACAACAATAGTTGTTTGTAATCTCTGATAGATAACAAGTATCACTGATAACAAATGCTGATAATATTTGAAGATGAACGATTTGCAGAGACGAAAATTGGACGACGTTCACATCGAAAAAGTAACGGTGATGCAGTATCTTTAAATGGTATAAATTTTTGCAATTAATAAAAAAATATTTTTATAATCAAATTAATTGAATTAAATTTTTCTTCAATGTTTAACGGAATATTTCGGTCATTTTGCATTTTTTCTTCAAAGTATCTCTGACGAATTCACTCATCTTGACCTTTTTAACCTTTTTAGGACAACGAATTTATTCAATTTAAGAAATGAAAAAAGTCGCAAAATTGTCCCCAATGTCTCTATATTTTTTCTTTTTTTTTTTTTTTTTTGGATGTTGCCGTTGCAATTTTAATTTGAAGTTATTAAATTATTGCAAATATCGCAATTTTTACAGTCTGTTCAACAGTTGATCGATCGACATTCAATGCTAATTTATTGAATATTTTTAAAAAAGAATATGAACGAAGCGAACAATTTTTACATCGTAAGTTGTTGGAACTTTTTTTTTTTAAATTATAATAATAATTAAAAATATTGAAACCCGAGCTTTCGTTTTTCATTTCAATTTTAATCGAAACCTTTTGATTTAAAATTCCAATCAAAAATTCGAAAGCAACAAGTATCTGTTCCATCCACGATTAATGATTCTATTTTCTAACTAACATTAAATTGGAATTAATGGATATAAATTAACAAAGATATATATAAAGATACTTGATAATATTACTAAGAAACTGATTAGTGGGAATAAATTAGTAGTGATTAATAAGATAATCAACAATTCTATGATTATTGTATTATTTTTGATTTTTAGAAACAAATGGTGCAATGCAATCAGTTGATAAAAAGATCTTGCTATGGAAATTTGATGAACTTGATAATGATAAAAATGGTCGATTGAATTCGAAAGAATTTAACGGATTACGTCGTCTTGTTCGGTACGACTTTTCATTCTAGCATATTTTACTCTTACTTAATCATCTTATTTAAGTAATTTATTTACTTTATTCCATAAAAAAAAGCCTTAAACAAAAACGCCTTCTCGAACTTTATGAATAATTTGATAATATTTTCGCTGAGAAATATATTGGAATTTGAAATTTTGAATGGTTCATTTTACTAAATGAATTTATGTGTTAAAATTTTTAAAATTTTGCTTAAAATGAAAGTTTTTTTCGTCACACTTAACAACGATTTATAGCCATCCATTAATAAATACAATATTTCTTAGGTTTAAGTTTAAATAAGAGGAATTTGTTGTCTGATAAATTGATAATAAATTGTGGGAAACTTGCTGTCTGATGAATTGATAATAAATTGCGGGAAACTTATTGTTTGATAAATTGATGATAAATTGCGGGAAACTTGTTTTCTGATAAAAATTGATAATAATACCATTTGTGCAGTTTAGGAAGCATGTTACGCCGAAAAGTTGCGCTAAAAAGTTTACGAAATATTGTGATTTGAATAAGGATGATGAGATAAGTGCTCGTGAATGGGTTACTTGCTTAGGTATTGATATTTCCAGTAAGTTCATTTTACTCAAACTTTTTTGAAAATCTTAATTTTAAAAATAGTTGAATAGTGAAATGTTGTTATTATTCAATGAAGAAAATTGGTACCAGAAAGATTGATGTTCATCTAGTATTATTATTTTAGGTTTGATTGATTGATGAGTAGAAAATTGATAAAAAATTGTAAAAATTGATATAATCAATGTAATTTTTTTTTCTTTTAACTTCTAAGATTTATTGAATTTATGATTATTTATTTCAAATTGAGAAAAATTTTTTCTTAAACGTTTTTCAGAATATGCGCCATATTTCATAAGCGGTAATTATTATTTTAAAATTATCAGGCTTTAATTTTTGCTTGCTTCATTTTAAATTTAAATTCTGCTTTTGCTGGGGCTAAGAAGTGTTATAATTTATGATAACAAATGTGAGAACAGAATAAATAGATGATCATAGATCAAAGATCAAATGTCAACAATAAAAGAGGAATTTCTTGAAATTGAATATGAGTCAAGTTAAAATTAAAATCCTCAAATTTCAACTTTACAAAAAATCCAAGCAAAAAAAAACCGACAAAAAATCCAAACTGTTCTCATTTTTGTTTCAATCATTATTTTAAATTTACAAAAGCAAATAAACACTGCTTTAAATTAACTATTTTACATAGCATTTAAGAAGTTTTTTTTATGCAAAATTTTTGTAAATTTCAATTTTTTATAAATTTCAATTTATATTTTTTCTTAATACTAATATTTGTAAAGTTAATAAATTAGCTATTTGTTTTAACTTGTTTCTTTTACTAATATTTTGCAGTAATTTTTGCAGCATCATATAACATGTTTAATGCTCTTCGTCCTAATTCATCCATTACTAACAACAACAACAGCAATAACAATAACAACAACAGCAACAACAACAACAATAATAATAACAACAACAATAACAATAACATTTCGATGATATTTGATGATGATCATCATAAGGAACAACAACAACAACAACAATCAATTAGGATACGAGAAATGCAGGGTGAACAATCTCTAATTCATCCTAAAAACTGATGGAAAAGAATTGATTGCCATTAATTACCATTTTTGAGAGGTCAAATTCAGAGGTCATGCTTTCAATTATCAAATTTGAATGGTATAGCCTTGTTTTTTTTTTTTTTTTCCTATGCTTAAAATAATGCTAAGGGATTTGATATTAAATTTATTCAATTTTTATTACACAACTTCATAATTTTCATTAACTTTTAATAACAAAAATTTTTTTAATATATGACTTTTGACCTTTCATTGATATTCTATTTGATTGGAAGTAGTTTCTTCTTTCTTTTTTTTTTTTCTTATCTTTGAATGGAAAGAATTTGTAGGAAGAAAAGGTTGTATTTACAATTAATTACTTCTCAGTTATCCAACTTTTTTTTTTTTTTTAAATTTATTCCAATAATTGAATAATTTAAATAGTTCAATTAGGATATAACAATTTCACAAACAAGTCAAATAAATTTCAATCCAAATATCAATCTCGATATATTTTTGCAATTCAATCAATTTACTTCTTAGTTATTCAACTTTTTTTTCTTTTAAATTTATTCCAATAATTGAATAATTTAAATAGTTCAATTAGGATATAACAATTTCACAAACAAATCAAATAAATTTATCTCGATATATTTTTGCAATTGAATCAATTCATTCGAGAATTGAGAATGATTTCTATTTGAAAATTTTTATTCTTATCAAAATGAAATTTTCATACGAATAATTTGTTGAACTATAATTGTCACAATTTTTTTTTCCTCCTTCGAAAAACAAAAAAATGAAATGAAATGAAAAGAGGAAGAAAAATGGTAGATAGAAGAATTATTTGATACTTATCGAATTGTAAAATCTATCAATCCTTCCATCCTCCTTCTTCTTTTCTCTCCTCATTTTCATCCCAATTTGTCCTTACCATAAATTGTCATTTCCAATTATCATTTCAATCCTTTATTTCAATTTTTTTTTTTGGCATCACAATTCCTTTAATCATTGATAACAAACTTATCACTTCATTTATTTATTATTTTTATGATAATCCATACATTCATTTATCAGAAGTTTAAAGTTGCAAATTAGTTGAAGCAGGAAAGTAGACAAATTCTTGTCACATTTTTGAGGCATAAGCGTGTCACATTATTAAAATTTTATTTAAAAATAAATTGATTTTTGATTGTTTTTCCCGAAAAATAATCACAGGTTGAATTGATCTCATCTGAAACTGCTTTTTATGTGTGACATTTTTTCTTGACCTTTGACCGGCTTAACCAAATTGCAATTTTGAGTTTATCGTAAAAAATCTTTTTTCCTTATCAAATTCAATATTACTCATATCCGTATCTCGGAGAATCATTTTCAATATCAATATACATCATCATCTGATTACAATACGTATCATTATCATTATTGTTATCATTATATGTATCATTATTATGATAATTATTATCATTGTTAATTCACATCAATTATCATTCCTATCTTTTCTGCCAGATTCTCCATCATCTTATCTAAATCGATTTTTCATATCAGTTTGAAATGTTATCCATAGGAGGAAAATGATGATAAGAACTAGTTTTTTTCTCAATTGTGAATTTCCAAAAAAAAACTTAGATATTGAAAGGTTGAATATTATTTCACTAGCAGATTTTTCATTTCATCATTTTATTTTTAATAAATTATAAATTTAATAAATTAAATTAAGAAGAACAAAAAATGTAAAATGTGAGGAATAATGTCGAGTAATACAAGTATGTGGCCAAGTCAAATTTAGCCAAGTCAAACTAGAGCCTATGTTTTTCATTATAGAACAAAGATCATTTTACTACAGCTAAATTTTTGTGTTATAGTCAAATTCTAACAAAATTACCTTATTTCGATTATTCATTTATTTTATTGAAATTCAAAAAAAGCAAATTTAGATCAAGAAAAATGCAAAATTTAACCTTTTAACTCGAAGAACTTTTTATGATCACAATAATTTAGTCTATAAAACATTCATCAATACCTTAAATATAGTAATAATAAATAGTATGGAAAGATAACACAATAATTGAAACAATAATACTTAGTATCGAATATATCTGAAATACAAATTAGAATTGAAATAAATCAAAGTTTAAATAAATTCTTGAGTACTATTAATTTATTCGTCTTTTTTTTTAATGATATATTTACCTTTGATTGAATAATTAATTTAATTACCGCAGCCGAAATTTTATCTGTAAATGTCTTCCTCCTTATTTTCCTTAGTCTTTCTACCGATCTTTGCTTACCTAAAATTCTTCGATTAACAATTTTAATGAAGCTAATTAGTCTGGATACTTCTTTTTTTTTCTTTTTTCTTTAATCTCCAATGTCCAGAAGTCTCTTTTATATTTTCTTTTTCCAAAAATATTAAACACTGGCAATATATTTCCAATTTCACTTATCAATTTTTGTTAATTAGTTTTAATCTTTAGTTTAACACGTATAACACGTATAATACGTGTATGTATACGTAAAAAAGTACTCGCTTATCAATTTTATCCAATTTTTTCTTTTTGAAATTCTATTCTGGATATCTGATTGCAGTGTTGAAGATACTATCAGAATTTTTTCTGCTGTAATTAGATGCTAAATTAAATGTAATAATCTAATGATAAGTAGGAAATTAAAAATCTTTTTCAATATAAAATTAAACAACAAATAATTAAAAAAATAAATAATAAATCCAGAGTCGATATTTAATTCAAATTTTGTTATTTCAATAATTACTTAAATCATACTTATTAATTTCACTAATTATCCAAATAATTTCTACAAATGAATCTTTACAATTTCTTCTTCTCTCTTATCAGTTCTATTTGATCAGTATTTCATTTATCAGCTTCTTTGCGTAATTCTTATTTATCTTCTTTCTTTTTATCTATTTAACAGACTATTTATCATTTCTCATGCAAAACCTTTTCTAGATAATTAATTATTCTCCTTGTCAAGTTTTTTTTTTTTTTTTGTCCAAAATCGTCACGATTTTTTTTTTGTTCGATAATTCATTTTTCCTGATTTTATTCGTTTTTTTTTTTTTTTTGAAATGCATGTTGCTTGTATTTCCACGTTATCACGTTATCACTTGTATTTTCATGTCTTCCATACCGGTAAACATACATATCAAGGTGGTTCATTATCAATAACATATATTCATAGACCTTCTTATCATCGTTATCAGACGGAAAAGTTGAATCATTGTTGAATCAGATTATCCAAACGTACTATGATCACCGGATATTGCTTCTATTCCTACTATTACTGCTATTTTGTTGGTACCATTTAAAAAATGATGTATTCCTTGAAAAACAATGATTGCATAACAGTACTATTACTAATGTTTATCTATTTATTCAATTTCAACGATGCACGTTATCACCTTATCAGTCGTGATAACTCGAAACAACAAAATGGATTATTTGGCGGTTTTGTTGACTAATTCTTTTTTTTTTTTAATGAATATTTCTTCTATATTATCTCTTTATAAATTATTACTTTGATATGAGATGATTAGTTTCTTGAAAATTTGAATCATTTTTCAATTATTTCATATCAAATTTAGATTTCGACTGATGGAGGGTCTTTTTTTTAAAACATATTTATTTATTTATTCATGATTTCAATTTTTAATGGAAGAAACGAAATAATATCATATTGATAAGTGAGAAGATTGAAACATATTCCATTATCATTTGTCATCTTATTCAACCTGTTTTTATCATCGATAATAAAAATTTGTTTTAATTATGAATTTCCTGCAATTCTATATTTCTTAGTAAAAATCTTTAAACAAGCATAGAATTTAAGTTAATCTTAAGCTAACATATTCATTTATTTATTTATTTTTGATATTAAATAATAGTTTTCTGATTAGATAATGTATGAATTCAAATTATCTTATTAATATTGGATCAGAAAATATTTTAAATTAATTTGAAATTAATTAAAATGCTATTTCATTAATAATACTAATCTATTTTTGCAGGGAAAAAAAAACTCAACAAGCTTGTTTTTCTTTTTTTTTTTTTTTTTGCTTTGTGGCAGATTAATTAATAAATTTTTAGCTAATTACATTCTAATAATTAAAAGAACGATTAATTATGAAATGTTAGAATTAGTAAATAATTTTTAAATTTAGGTATTGTACATGCAGGAAGTATCATTGGTATGCCAATTGTTGATAGTAGGCGGAAAAATGAAACTGAATTAAAGCGTGAAAAAGATGAGGAAGAACGAAATGACGCAAAAGAGGATACTTTTGGTAAGGCGCAGTTGTCGCCGTTTTTTTGTAAACAAATTGTTTACTGAAATTACGAAACAAACTGAGAAAACAAACTTTTAAGAGTAAATTCACGAACTTCAATCGGATAATATTTGTCGGAAAAATCGAAATTTTTTGATATGACGAAATAATCAACAATTTTTGTATTATAGAAATATCTTAATATAAGCTAATTAAGCTAACCTTTGACCTTTGCGCTATAATTAATATATTTTGAATTGTGATTGTTGGATTTATTATTTCTGCTTTTAAAGCTTAAAAAGTTTTTAGAACTATTGTCCCAGAATTTGTGGAATATTAATTTAAAACTTTTAAAAGCAAATTCACGATCTTGATCGATTAATAGAATAGTATTTAAATTTTGAGACTTATTATTTCTGCTTTCAATGCTTAAAATTTTTCACATATAATATCCGAAAATTTCTGGAATATTCATTTAAAAACTTTTTCAAAATAAAAAAAGAAAAAACTAGTTTCATTATGGTTCAAATAATCTTGTCATTTTTAATAGCATCGATAATAAATTTAATGAATTTTCGGAGAAATTATTGATTTTTTTTTTAAAATTAAATATCAATATGAAATTTAATCGTTAAAATTGTAAAAATTATTCAATAAATACAGGCAAAACAGATTGTCGTACACAACGAGAACGAGCAATGAGAAAATTGGAAAATAATCCGGAAAATGGCAATTATATACCAACTTGTGCTGGTGATAGTGATATGTAAGTATTTGTATGATAATGATATATTATATGATATCAATGTATCAGTTGAAACAATTATATACGTCATTTGTCATGAAATAAATGACGTGCGTAACGTTAAAACGTGGAGATTTGACGCAAAAAAAAGCTAATGCTTTATAATGTGAAGATTCTTCTCTAAATAAAAGTCAAACGAAATTTTCTTTCTCAAAGTTTCTCATGAGAGATAGTTTCATTTGATCCATTATTGGAATGTAAAATATTTTAAAGAAAATTTTATTGATTGATTTTTTTTTTTTTGAAAATGATTATCGGAATATGAAGAAATTATGTTTTAAACTTTAAAGTAATATACGATACTAATTTGCTCTTTCTTCTTCTTTTTTTTATTTTTTATCGAATTTTTAACTTTTTCGCAGATTGTTTGATCGAATTCAGTGTCATCGTTTATCGCATATTTGTTGGTGTGTAAATCCGGAAACAGGAATTCCATTGTCCGGTACATCGAAATATAACGCTAAACCAAACTGTGATGGAAGACTTCAACAGGGTGATGATTCTAGACGACAAATTAAAGGTAGATTAAATTTTTAAAAATTCAAATTTAAACAAATTTTCCAATACTTTTATTTTTTAAAAATTTATATTACTATGATAATCCGTCTTATTTGATTGATAATTTTGAAATTTCGAAATGAATTAATACAATTTTACTATTATTAAATGGAGAAATACGTGGATTATTATCAAAAATATTACGAAAAACATATTTTAAATTATAGGTTGTTCGGGTAAAAAAAAAGCGAAATTTTATCAACGATTATTTTCCTCATTAATTAGTGAATGGATTTTGGCATTAGGTGATGAAGCAAACGATGATGCTATCACTAGTAAAGATAAAGCTGTTCGATGGAAATTCGAACAACTTGATGTCAACAACAATTCAGTTTGTCTCTTAATTATCAATTTTTAATTTTAAAAGACAAATAATTACTTAACTCTTTTAATTATCTACTTTATAAGGGAAGAAGAAGAAAAATCTCCCTTTGTTATCTTATCATTTCTTATCATCATAGGATAATTAAATAATTACTTTCAATCATACCTTATCACTCTTTTATGGACTAAATTTGATAGCAGAATGGAGAAATTTTAAAAGTTTCAGCGATTGGAACGAAAAGAATGGAAGTCATATCGAAATGAGTTACGTTTGTTGAATAAAGTTCGCAAATGTGGGCGAAATTTTTTACGCTTTTGCGATCGAGATGGAAATAAGCAAATTAGGTTGGATGAATGGTTGAATTGTACAATTTATGGTTAGTTTTTGATCTTATAATTTGCAATTTGTCAAGAAATGAAAGGAATAAAAAATGTGATGGAAAATATTTTTATAACTCTCTATGACTTAATTTAATCCTAAATAATCAATTTCCTATGATTTGTTTTAGTCCTGAAGAAGTCTAATTTTAAAATATATTACTAATCATGGTACTATTATTATTATTGTATTTTATAAAAATTGTAAAAGATTTCAGTTTGAGGAGAATTCTTAGTTTACTAAATTAAAATTTCGATTAAATTTTGAATAATTCAAAGATTCTGCTAATCGTAGATAAAAAATCAAAATAAGAAGAAATCACAGGAAATGATTGTTTATGATTACAAAAAAAAAAAAAAAAAAAAAAAAAAAAAAAAAATTAAAGCTTTAATTTTTCAGCGGATATGACTATTTCAACAGTTTCAGTAGCAAAAACGAAAGTAACATTACCACGAAAGAATCCATTTCTGGATATTCTACAACCTGATGATTAGTTTCAAAAGATTAAAATTAATTAAATTTTTTCATCTTTTGATAAGAAAACAAAATATTAATATTATCAAAGCTTTAAGTGCATTATATTATTACTACCACTACGAGGAGATTTGTTCTAGTACTAATTTATCAAATATTAATAAATCATGAAATATCCGTAAAATACTTTCATTTTAACATTTATGATAAATGTTTCTCATTGAAATAATTTTAGTAAATTTTGAAACCAAAAAGAAAGAATAAATTTATATTAATTAGGATAATACTGAAATATCAAATGATTTGAATAAATAATTTGCTTTTTTCAAAAGATTTTTATTTTAATTTTATAGTTTTATATGTCTACAGTCCTATAATTTTGAATTTTTTTTTTTAAAATAATATTCATTTTAAAACTGTTTTTATTCCCAACGAAAAATTTTATATGATAATATAAGTTTGAAGAGAATCATTTGACTTAATTTTTGGATTACTGTAATGTGAGTCACCGGAATTGGAAATAGCAGGACTTCAGGAATTTTGAAGCAAATTGAAAAAAGATGTATTCTCGTTTTTCGCCCTTATTATTTCTAAATTTTGATTAAATAATACAATTCTCCCAAATTTTTAAGTTAAAATTGAATTATGTAGTATCGATCTCGGTTACTGATGATGTGTGTTATTTCAAGTATTGTTGTATTTGATTATTCGTTGTATTATAAGTTACCACATTTAAATAAGTTTGATCTGTATCATGCTATTATTGTTATAGACGTGTACTTGCGTATGCGTTTACATTGCGTATATAGATTATTTCTTAACATAAAAGCCTTAAAATATATATTTATTACAAAATGACCAGTAGTTAAAAAGTTCAGAAGGCTTGTTATCGATAGCCAAATCAGATGACATTTTTGAATTTTGATTTAATTTCCTGTAGTAAATAGGAAAAAATCGTTCAATCATTCTCAAAAATTTTCAAAAATTTATAAATTAATATTTTAAACAGACAATGTTATGTTTAATTTCCAAGATAGACTTGTATGCTATCTAACAATTGAATCTGAATATATTCTCAGTCTTGAGTAAAATTGATCTTTGAAAAATTCCATTGTTAACTATTTCCTCTTCAGAAATGCTTTCATGCAAAAAAAGTTAGGAATAAAGTAGAGTGATCAGATACGAATGAGATTTTACCTCAAGTTCCTTATATTCTATTTTATTTCACAACCGATTTGCTCTGTAATTTGTTGAATATTTCTCTGAATAAGATAAAATACAATTTTATTCACTTGAATAAGATAAAGTACAGTTTTATTCACCTGAGTAAGATAATTTTATTCACCTGAATAGAGTAAAGTACAATTAAAAACACAACGTAAATTTCAATGAAGAAGAATTATTCAAGTCTTGACAATGCTAATAAACCGAAATTAATTATAAAATACCGTTAACTACCAATTTTTTGTTCCTTAAATAATAAATAATAACAGAATAATACAAAAAGACTTCTAAAATTAAATGAACAAAATAGAGGCTCCGAAATAGAATAAGCCAAATAGAAAGAAGCATGCAGAATTTACAAAATGTAAGAACTAACCATTGAAGTAGAATATGTAAAGCATAATAAATATATATGAATAAATCTAGTTCGTCACGTTGCGCTAAAATAGCTTTTTCAGATATATAATTTTCTGGAAATCCTACATTTCTCCACTTAGCATTCATTACGGGACTTCTAAAGATTTTTCCATTTCCATAGGCTCAATCTTTTACTAATGTTGGCCTTGCTACATCTATTTTAGACAATTGGAATTCAAAACCCAGTAAACATTATTTCCAATTGCACTCCGCTAATTTGAATCAAAACAGATTACACAAACTCTCCCTGAAAAGTTTCATCTTTAGCATATAAAAAAGCATATTTATCGTTCCTCTATACATAAACATATGTTGTTTCCGCAAGAAAATTTGTAAATATGACTTCGTCACCTTTCTGTTTCAGAGAATTCTCGAGGATAATTACTTGCGAAGCAGCTTTTTTTTCAGCAAAATGTAAAAAAAAATTGACAGTGACATGAAAGTTCAATCACATGAAGATATGAGTAAATCATAAAAGGAATAATCATTTTGTACAACATCAAATAAATCGATAAACAATAAATATAAAACTAGCATAAGCAAATAAAAATGAATCTCCAAATTTTAACTCTCAATTTTTCATTTATAATACAAATATACATCCATTCACCAAACACAACAGGTTGTTTCTGCCCTTTATTGTGGGAGCTTGGTTATGAATGAATCACACATTTTTGATAAGTTAGGAAAAAAAAAATTGATACTAATACTTTTCTGGTGAAGTACTAGTTAGGTAATTACGAGATCATTGCGTGAAACCAGAAACGCATCCTTCAAAAAATTCAATCAATTCGATTGAATATTCTCTTTTGATGTCTTCATACTGCATACACCATTGCTCACCGCTAGACTCACTACAAAAAAAAAAAAACAAAACTGAAAGAATTAGTCTTACATGAATTCATGTCTCTCTGAAGTAGCTAGTATCACATGTTTAGACACGGCTGAGTCAATTTTGAATATTATATTACACTGAAGATCAAAAATCAGATCCCAAAAGTTCAGGAACTCATAACTGTAGCAAATATAAACTAAAATATCAGCGAACGCTATTAAAATAAAAGAATACTTACCTCTCAACTAATAACGTCGAATTTTCGACGTTCCGTCCGTTATCATTAACTACGCCGACAATCTTGATCTTTTTCTGCAACAAAGCTATTGTTATTGCACTAATTATATACTAATTACGTCTATTTCACTCGATTCAAAAGTTTTCACTGTCCTCCAGCAAGTTATGATCCCCATATACCACTTCACAAAGCAAAAAAGAAGATCTAAGGCGCGATTTCTCACCAATAAAGCAATGAAACTTTCAGTCATTCCTGAATTAAATTTTTAATGATAACGAAGTAGTAAGGTTACACTGTTTAGCAACTGAATAATTTTATGAAATCATCTACTTACAGTAATCCTCCTTTGTTCTCTTTATCAAATATAATTATAAGCTCGAAAAATCACCGAATGACGAGCTCGTTTAGGGCTTGGACTTTGTGCACTAGGTTTAGCAGCTGTTTCAGAAGACTCAATACTTGATCCACTGGACTGGCCATTTGCGGCACGTTTCTGCTTCTGCTTTTCATATGCCTCCACAATTAAAGGAACTTCAGCATTGATCCGTTTTGCTGGTTCCCATGTAGGCCTATAGATAATCTATATTAAAAAAATATCTCTATCTTATTTACGCTGCTAAGTTTCATATTCAAAGAAATAAGGAGAAAATTATGAATACATTTTAATCCAAATCTTAATAAACTGAGAGTTTTGGAAATTTTGACTTTACAGAGTTACTGTCGTAAAATAAAAAAGAATTTCTCTCTAGATATTTTACAAACAAATAGTCAAAATAATATTACAGAAATACAGAAATTCGTCGAAGACGATGTTTGTCTCATAATAACCAACTGCTTATCAAGAATAAAACAATTATTCCGTCAATTTTAAAATATCGACAAATTAAAAAAAAAAAAATCGCCTACGCCCATAAAATTTTGTAGAGTTTCTCCAATCGAGCACCTCTTCGTTCATATTTCTCGGAGAGAATACGCTCAACTCGATACCAAGAAGATTTGTCTGCCATGAAATAGCACTTTCGAATGCTTTTAACGTCTAATTCTTAAATATAAACTATTAATCTTTCCATGACGTTAAACTTGTTTGAGTTTATGCGGACAAAGCAAAAAAAAAAAAACCACATATTACTTAGACTATATGTGCCAACATCCTAAGCCCTTCCGATTTCAATATATCTATTTTTGTTTAGTATCAAAACGAATGCATGAAACACGGTGCATGCGACATGGTTACTTGTTGCGTATAGCAAAATTTGTCGAAAAAGTTTTTTGTGTTGTTATGACGATTCCTGTTCGAAGAAAGTTTTACTGGTTGACAGAAGAGTTCTTCGTCTATGTTATAAACAACTATTTGAGAATATCCAAGTAAATTAATCACCAAGTTATTCTTTTCCTTGTCCCGATGAAAGGATTGTCGCTCAATCTGAACTGCTGTGGCTTTGCATTCAAGTAATTACTGATGGGTCGATTTGTGTCAAACTTGAATAACTTTAGCTCCAAAATCCTAATCTTTTGCATCCTTTCGATGTTCCTCCCCCTTACTGATCTCCAACGTGTCACTTCGTTTATCTGTGAATCGGAGTGTTCTGACAGGAAACATCTTATCCTCTTGGCGGTAAACATGTTTGCGGACTTGTTGGTTCTTTTGGAACTATTTCGTGCCACTTCACCTTCAATACTTCTTGTTTACAATAATTATCGTGGCGCTATTTCGCCTCTAACATCTCTTGTTTATTATGATTGCATCCTTTGGTTTCATCAACATATTCCCGCTATTTGATTTTTAAATATTCTATATATATCTAATTATGTTTATCCTTTCGGCGGTAAACATTCTATCGACTTTTCGGTCCTTCTGAAACTATGTCACGCCATCTTCCCGACAACATTACGATGGAAATCTGTAAACATGCAGACACATGTGAAATTTCAAAAAAACGGAGGGGAAATTATTACACTTGCAAGAACCTTGAACCACAAGCACCACAAAAACCTCAAGAATACTGCAATAAACCACCGGTACTCCTCCGCACTAATTTATAATGACCGAATTCAACCTTCTGAATACTAACATTCAAATCTGAAAATCGCGGGAACTGTGGTCTTGCGGCCCGTAAAAATGATTGATGCAACACCGAAGATCACGAACTTGGTCTGGAAATCGCTTTAAAACTTCCGCAATCAGTATAGAAGTGAAATCTGCAGGAAACGTTTTTACGTGCAATTCGTCGAGACAAGTCCCAAATATAAAATTCCTGGCTATACATACATATATTTTACTACTACGAAAAATTAAGCACTACTTATTTTAAAAATATTGTCGCGCAACTTCCTTTATCTCCCTTCTACTTCACCCTTTTAATTCAACAAAGCGTCACTTACGTTTTTCCCTCCTATGTCAACAAAGCATCATTTACGTCTTCCTCTTCTATGTCAACAAAACGTCATTTACATTTCTCCCTCCTATATCAACAAGGTGTCATTACGTTTTTCCCTTCTACGTCAACAAAGCATCATTTACACCATCATATGCAAAATAGAACTTCCGAAACATTGTGTCTTTTACACAGTCGTACAAATGAAAGAAAGAACGTTATTCGATTTATCAATTTTTTGGAAATTCCTAATAACTATGCGATATCAATTACTACATCATCCTTCTTCTACTAATTTTTGACATCGGGAACGAGGAAAAGAACGCGATTTAATTAAATATTTAAAAAAAAAAAAGTAGTTGAAGAGATTAAAAACAGGTTGGAAATCAGCAAAGAAAATGAAATGGAAAAAAATGATATCCCGCTTTTGCTTATAAATAATTCTTGTCAAAAATAAAATACACAGCAAAGTTCTTACCATTAATATTAGCAAAATAATCATCGTCTTATGAATATTGTCATCAATCTTATCAATATCGAAATATAATAGCAGTAATACTAAATTCAACAGGTAAAAAAATATATACATAAACAAAATGGAACAAAACATACAGATCCAGAAAATTATATAACAGCAAACAATATAATATTCAACTAACTCTAACGAAAACATATCGCAAAAAATGAAATCACCTAAATTAAATAAATGTAAAAATCCTAAATAACTACTAAAACAGGAACGAAATCCAAGAAATGCGAAACTGTAAACGAAACAATCATTTTTTTTTTCCTTTATGAAGTGAAAAATAGAAATAAAACTAGACTAAATATATGAAACGTCCAAATAATATATTTGAAAAGTAGAAAAAAGCAGCGATCAAGGATGAAAAAAAAAATTACTATTGTATTATCGCATTTATCTTATCTTTCAGATTTTTAGACTTCAATCCTCTGATGTTTTTTTAAAATCACTTTTCACATTTTTTTCAAAAGCATTCTCATCCATATTTCAATTAGATCTTTTCGAAAATTAATATCAAGCAAAATCTGTTGGGAATATAATATTAAGTATTTCAGTAATATGATAAAAATTACTCTTCCAGTAAATTTCTATCACTAATAATATCCTTTTAGATACAAAATATGTTAATACAGCAAAAAATGACTGTTAATTCTTCGAGCTAAAAATACAAAAAATATAAATTTTTAATAGAGTAAAACAATTTAAGAGATTTCAATGAAAGGAAAAATACAAAAGAGGATTTTTTAGGCAGTACAAGTTTCGTTTATATTTCTCGAATTGTTTTAAAACAATTTGAGAAATATTCATTTTTTGAAACAATAAATATTTCATGAAAATGAAACTTTAACTGATAAAAAGACTTCACCATTTTAGTCTTTCACACCATGATAATTTTTGAACTGATGCATAATGTAATTTAAATTAAAATAAAAAACATGTTTATCCTACGCATTCACAAAAGATTTTTACGACGTTTGTAATCTTCGAGACTTAATGGTCTAGATGATCCTCTACTTATTGCTGATCGATTATTGCCCAGACCAGAGTGTCTTGAATTGACATCCATTGAACTGAGTGAAGAAGCACTGGAAGACAATGTCATTGCCGCTGAAAATAAAAGATTGTTCAAGAAAAAGAATGAAGTAAAACAAATTATAATTCTGCCAATCGAAATTAAACTTGTCTCTTAATTATGAACAAATTTCGGTAATGCTAGGCTTTAGTTCATTCATTTTTAACCGACTGTAAAATAATAGTAGAACTGGCAATCAAAATCTCACTAGAGTAATCAAAAGATAATTTAAGATTATAGTTCTTTTTAATACTCCAATATTTTGATTCGTATTGCTGCTCAATTTCAAAACTACCGTTTAATCTCAATAAAAATTCTGCATTTCAGAATAATATTGAGAAAGTAGACCATACAAGGAAACCTTGGTTTATTTGATTGCTGCTTTAATTCTTTGTTTAATCAACTACTCAGTGCAGGAAATATGTTTACCTGGTATGGCAATGTCGATATCAACATCGAAATTATGAGCATTGAAAAGATCCGAAACTGGTCCACTTGGACCTCGTACTCCACTTGCACTAATTGATCCTTTTTGAGGCAGTGGCTTTTGATCATTTAGTTCAATAACTGTCGACTGCGAGCTTATTGCAGAATCTTTAAATGACATAAGGAAATTTAAATGAAAAAAAAAAAAGTATCATTTTTGTAAAAGAATATCATCGAGGTAAACTATCATTTAATTAATTATCTTTGACTTTCAGCCAATACAACACTGTTACGGAAGTGACAAATTTGAACTTAAACATGCAAAAGTTCTTAGATTTAACATGTAGAAAAGAAATTCCATTATTAGTGAGTCTAAAAGTCAAACGGTGTTAAATAATATTTTGAATCCAATTCACGAATAAGTCAGACATGCATTTGCAGTGACTTGCTAAATATAATTTATTTTTAATGAATAATATCTTTATATATTTCTTCATTGAATTCTATCATCTCTTAAGTTAAATTTCGCTTCTACGATAAAATTTTTAACATAAAAATGAAATAAATAAAAATAAAATCTTTCCCAGAAGGATAAATCTTTCAAAATATGATGTAAAAATGCTAAAATGAGAAAGACTTCAAAATCATAACAAAAACTTACGGTCATCATTATTGTTAACCACTGTTTCCCTCTTCTTCTTCAAATGCTGAGTCATTTTATCTCTGCCAGGAACAGGCTTAAATTTAAAAAATATTCAGAAAAAAATTTAAAAATATTTAAAATGAACATTTATAATTAATATAAATAAATTAGCGAAATTATTTAGATTCTGCACTTCGAAAATATACGAAAAGTTGGTCGATACTGATGATAATCTAGAAAATCAGCTGGTAACAAATGCAAATTCGGTATTTAGTTTTATGACATCATACTTTCACGATGACTATAGCTATCATAGCAAGTCAGCTCATATAAAATAAGAATGATTTCAGGAAGTATCAAACGTCAAATCAGAAGTAAAATAAAAAGAACCTTCATTCGCGCATTTTTTCGAGTAAATGGATCATCTTGACTGGAAGTTTCAACTTGTATTTGACCACTAAGAATAGCTTCTTTGATGGCTTGTCTATTACGCTGATTAATCCAACTGATACCACGAATACTTTGTGAACGACGTCGTTCCTTTAATATTATTTTGAAGCAATAACAGTTTGCTGTATTGATACTTTGCTTGTCTAATAATTTCAATTATCAGTAATTTGAATATTTCATACAAATTTTCCAATTGTATGAATTGACAAAAAATTGCTTTTTTTTTATTCGATTAAACTGTTTAATACTGCACCAAAATAAACTAAGAAAAATTTTCAAGAATGTACCAATTCGGCAGCTCTCGCTTCCAAATCATCAATTTGTTGCTGTAATAATTGTACTTCATCAACGTTTCCATATTGTTCGGCTTCTTGCTACAATAAAAAAGAAGAAAGTCTTTTTTGGTTGAATGAGACAAATTTTTCTGTACAAAATTCCCGAGCTGAGATGTTTGTAAAGTAATGAAATGAACAGAGCAGTGGAAGAGGAAGGCAAAATCAAACATGACAGCTCATTAATTCTACAAAATCTTCTTAGTATCATCATTACCTGTATGATACTTGCAAGTTTTTCAATTATTTCAATTTTTTCTTTTAGGAATCTGAGATATCTTTGGCACAAAATAACTTGACTAGATTAGTCAGCTTTAAGATGAAAATAGAAAAAAAGAAGGCATGAAGTTTTTCACAAAGATCATTGAAAATGTACTAAAATTTATTCATAACGAAGTATTTTT
Organism: Onchocerca lupi; assembly: GCA_028564675.1. Classification (NCBI taxonomy): domain Eukaryota; kingdom Metazoa; phylum Nematoda; class Chromadorea; order Rhabditida; family Onchocercidae; genus Onchocerca; species Onchocerca lupi. The sequence continues at coordinate 9,161 of JAOVVO010000322.1, read as the reverse complement.
TAAAATACTCTTTTTTTTTTTAAATTCTGAAATCAAAAAATTATATTATTTAAAAAGAATAATATTATCAAATTAGACTGGAATCTGAAAGAAAAAAAATGAATTTAGAAATCAAATGAAAGTTTCCTAAAATTTTACTGAATGCTATCTCAGCTTATATTTAAAGTTTAACTTCAGCAATTATCATATGTAAACAAATGGATTTCTGGAAAATTCAGTACTCTGCGAATATGACTTGTATGTTAAATACATAAAGCAAATTAGACGAAAAAAGTCTTGAGCGCAAATGTACTCGATTAGATACTTTCTTTATCGAATATTCACTTGCAAAATCTAACGTATTCATTACTGTTACATACACATTTGCATTAATGTTCTAAACTTATATTTATTTTCAATTATTGGAATGAGATTTAGAATAATATATATAGGAATTTTTGAATATATGTTATTGAATATGTATTTGAAAACACCTGAATATTTTGTTTTCCAATTTTATTTTAATACGATACTTTTGTTTTGCAAAATCACTGAAATTGCAGACAATTTTATTAGGAATTTAATTCCAATAATTTCATTTTTGATATTAACTTGGATATCAAAAAATAAAATTCAATAATGCCCCCGAAAAAAAAAGCAAGGAGATAGAAGAAAAAAACAATGCATTTCTATTGTCTAGCAAATCTCTTTCTGCTCTTCTGCCATACTACTTTCCAATTATTAAAAACTCCATGATACATAGCCATATTGGAATAATTTCGTAAAGAAAAAAAATTAATTGAAATATAATGACCTTTTAATAATGCAATTATTGCTAAATTAGTGAAAATCAAAAAAGCCAAAAGATGAAAAAATTTGAAAAAAAAGCTAATTATATTTAATTTTAGTGGAAAATAATTGTTCTACTCATTTCATATTTCAATCCTTAAAATATTTCTTTTCTCTTCTCCGCAGAAATCAGGCAAAGCGTTCAGGTTTTTATATATTTTTTGCGTACCAGAAATTAATTCCGAAAACAATCATTATTAGTTATTTATGAATTTATGCATTAAAGCTAATTTTAGCAAAAGCAATAAGTAATTGTCCCTGCTTTTTTCTCGAAAACAAATGATCATAATTTCTTCCGCATTTTTATGCATTCTCAGCAAAAAAAAGATTGATAAATTGATTAATTACTTTGACATTTCCAATTATCTAAATTATTAACCAAAAAGGTAAGCCAATTTTTTCCTCTCACCCTTAATGATTTCGATCATTCACTTTCAAAGAATAATATTGAATGATCATTTAGAGATTTCAATGAAAATTTCTGATACATGAGTATGAATTTCGATCTCGAATAAATTTGACAAATGAAATTGAGATGTCGATTTTCAAAAATTTCAAAAGATCAGAGATGATTACTCGCCAGAAGCCATGTAACTTTAAGATGGCTTCCTTGTAATTCAATTTCAAACATTCTTTTTCCCTTCTATGTAATCTTTCTCTGAGAGATGAAATAAAGAATGCACCTTTCATTCATTTTTTCATCATTTACAAAACTAATCATTGATAATAGGTGAATTATCTACTCAAAGTGATAAATATAAATTGGATTGATTCGTCACTTATTTGGAAGTGCAAGGTCAAAATTCTTTGAATTAGTAAAGTTCATAAGGGTGAAGTTGAAATCTTTCTATATATATAGTTCCCGAATAATACAAATTTTGTTATTTTGTTAATTTGTATTTTATATTTAAATTTCCAAAGGAATTAAACTCCATAAATCATAAGTTGACAATGTACACTTGCAGATTATATAACAAAAACCGGATCTATAATGCAATGGCATGACACCCTTTGAAAATTTTCACCACCTCAATAACAAATAAATATTATTTGTCTGTCAAGAGACCAAAATTAATTCTCCTATCACTGAATAACAAAAAATTCGAAGATCAAATAATCAACACTCGACTGACTAACTTTTCTGCTCATTAATTGCTACAAATTTTACAGGAAGTTAAAAACAATTGGAAAACAGTATCGATTCTCAAAAATTCTACAATGCTCGGTGGACCGGAAAATGGTGAAACTAAACATATAAGTGGCAATTTTATACCTTCTAATTACCTAAAATTCTAGCATCATCAGAATTAGAATGAAGAGTCATATTTTCACAACATTTACTTCTATTTAATCTTCCGAATCTGTTGCTTTCCATTTTCAATAACAATTTCAGATTTTTAACACTTCATTATTTTTTATTGAAAATTTAAGGTTAAATCAAGTCGGACATTGTCCTACATAAAACTCTAAATCTATTACACATGAACAGTTAATACTTTTTTTTTTTTTTTTTATAAAGTTTAATTCAAGTATCTTATATTATTTAGCAGAAATTAAGGAATAGCCTCCAATGTATTGCTTAGCTTTGTATTTTTAAAAATGAATAGATGGAATGATTTAAACCAAGAAAAGTTAAAATAATTATTTACAATGATGAATAAGGCAATCTCAATACAAATATTCAGAATCCGAATATGTAAAAACAAATCATAAAATATAAAATCACTATTGTATTGAACCAAATCAAAAGCACAACAAAATTTTACTTGCCTTTCTCTTAGAAATATTATTCATCTATTTCGCCATTCCCTTTCTTTTCTATTTTATAACATTCTTTCCAGTATCGCTCATGTATTTCTATATTTTTTTTTTTTTGAAATTTTAGTTATTTGCGAATGTTTTTTTTCTTTTCTGCTATTTCAGAATTGAAAAATTGTTGGCAATTTTTTCAGTTCAAGGAAACTCTTGAATGATTTGTAGGAAAAAAAGGATAAAATGTATGTGTGTATCTTTTCGATCGCCCTTCTATCACTTTCTTATGACAAATAAATTAAAGGACAAATTGCTTGCAATCTTCATTTATCATTATCAATTAACAAAAAAAAAAAAGAGGAATTTAGAAAAAACGCACAACAAACTGGGTTGAAGTTTTTAATTAATTTCGCTACTTAACAACTAAATCGATCGAAAATACTTTATGTCTCTTAAGTAATATTATATTTCTTAACAAATTATCAGCAACATCGACTAAATCAAACGTGTATTATCGATATAAGTACTAATAAAATCATTCATAAAACTTTAAATAGCTTAAACAGCAATACTGGATATTGCAAAAGAAAGTCTAAGCAACAATTATATTGATATCTTTCCCTGATTATTCCTTTTATCCTTCTTTAATCGAGATTTGTCCAAATATTCGATCTCTTAACTAATATCTTCACTTGTAAAATACCCACTAATTATACAGGAAATTATGTTATTTATGTTTTTTATATATTCACATATATCCTGCATTAATCCTCAGAGAGGAAATAGAAAATGTGAATTCATCCATCAATTATTTTCGCCAAATCCAAAATCACCGACCAGATGAATGGGGAAGAGTACGGCACAATTTATATACCTCATAGCATTCGGAGACAGAAATGAATGAAGTTTGGAAACTTTTGATCGAATCGGATAGCAGAAATTGTTCAGTTATGAAAATGAGAACAACTCATATCTTCCTCTTTATCTATCATTTTATTCTTCATTCACTCACATATATCAACAGTAAACAACACACATAAGTAGTCTTTTTTGTGCATTTTTTTTTTTTTTTTTGAGCTATCTGCATCTTCATTTTAGGGAAAAATTCTTTAGAAGTCTATTTACAAAAAAATACTTCTAATTAGCAATATTTCATCGTCAACACTATTTTCAAAACCTTTACGTTAAGATGGTAAAGATCGAAACTTTTGCGTGAAAATAGTAGAGATTGAAAATAAGGGAAGTATTTGTGTTTAGAATGATTATGCAGTACATTGTCATATGATGACGCACAAACTTTTTTTTCTTTCCGTCATATAGATATTGCATAAAGACGTAACATTCAAGTGACACGTTTTTTTTAGTGACATGGAATAATAATGTATTGCTACTGCTATTCTTGTTAAAGATTACATTCCTTTACATCACTTTAGTTTAAAATCTTCATCACAATGACAAGAAAAGGTCTGATAAAATGAAGACTGTATGTTGAAAGTACACTTGTTTTGCAAATGACTTCCTATTTCAAGGTTAATTTGTTCAAATTTATACGCAAATCAACCCACTCTCCTCATCACTACCATTTCGCTAACCTTTGTTATCTTATGATTATCATCATTTGTACATTATCGTTGCGATCATGACACTAATACCTACTATCTGTGGTAAATTCCTTCAACTACATCAAATGACATGAAACAATTCAGTCTCAGAATGAACTATCATCATGGCTTTTCTCACTAAAACATTTTCACTCATTAAATACAGAATTATGTTTTTTCCTAATACTGACACAAGTCGGATAACTTACTGAGGGAAATGGAACTTCTTAGAAGAAAGTTAAAATATGAGTAACTAAACGACTTCGTTCAATCAATCTTTAATTTAAGCTATCAGCAATTCTAAATATTTTCTTCTCTTTTCACTAAAAACTTTATTTCACAATAAATTTCTAACAATAGCAAAGAAATCAAGAAGTTAAAATTTAAACAATAAAGTTAATTAGAATAGATTTTCAGAATTTTGCAGTAAAAAAAAGAACAGATTTATAAAAATAATTCATTTGATTAATGTACCAACCACATTTATCATTCCATTTTATCGTCATATATTTCACTAAATTACTTCCATGTTTTCTTGACATATTTAGGTTATTTATCATGTCATTGTTATACCTCTAATAATCATCATTTGTTAACAGCACTAGTTTCAATAATAACAAATCTTCTTCATTATTATCATATCCCTGTTCACATGCATGAGAACAAGGATATCCTCTATTCATTCAAAAATTTATTATTTTATCTTTCGGCACTTTCATATTTATCTACATCACCGATGATCAACTTGTGAATAAATAAAAGAAATGATTTAATCGCTTTCATCATGAATCCTTTTAAAGACAATCATATGCAGATCATCTCACCAGCAGAAGATGAAAGTTTTGTTTCTACAAGATAAAGAAATAGCTTCGCTCATATGGATTTTTTAAACTTCAAATTTCTAAACTATTGAGTGATTTTGAAAATAATCGAAAGAGTTTATTCTTATATCGTTTATCTTCCACAAAGCAATTAAAAATCACAGAGCCACAATGAAATAAAAATTAATAAAGACGAACCACTGTTTTTTCTGAATTTAATTAAATCTAATCTGTTGCTAATTCAAAAAAACAATGAAGATCGTTCGTATCTTTCCAATAATTCTACTTTCCTCATCTAATTTCCCTTTTATCTCTTTGATATTCAATTCAGAATCATTATTCCTAGCTGTAACAACAAGTTATTAAAAAACTTTCATTATAAATACATTCTACTGCTACTAATAATAGTAGTAGTTTCACCTACTAGTTTTTTCTTTTTCCAAATTCCACTTACCAGTTTTTACTACTTCCAGTAGTAGTAGTAAATAATAATAATACAGAAATAGCAGAGAGTATATGAATATAAAGAAAAGAGATGAAATAAAAAGAGAATGTTAATCGGTTAAAATTGCAGCACATTATTTTTATTTCTACCTCAATCAATCATACACAATGTATTTTGCAATTTGATATGGTTAGATAATATCAATAACTTGATCAAATGTTTGTTGATTTCAAATATTTACTTATTCTTCACTTTGGTTACATTTTTATTTGCTTATTTGTTCAATAATATTATTTCACTCCTATCTGATGATTCATACAAATTTCAGATTAAATTGTCAAAATATGGTCTACAAAATGAACATTACCAAACTTGTCGGAAATGAAGTTACTGATAAAATATTTGATTTTTTGTATAAAAAAGTATTCCAAACAAAATTCGAAAGAGTAAAAAATTAGAAAAAAAGATTAAAATTATAAATGAAATATTTCAAATTATATAAATGCTTTCCAGTTTACTGTCATCGTCCAATTAAAAACCAATTTATCTATGAAGGACAATTTACTTAGTCATTGTACATCTTTTCTTTGACACAGGTAATGAAGAAAACGAATTACCTTCGTTGCATTTCGAAATTTTTTTTCTTTTTTTAAAGAAAATGAATACTTTCGCTATATTATTGAAATACTTTGATGGTACAATTTTATAAACTTTCAAATAACTTAAAATTCATCTCTCAGAAATTTTATAGTACTTAGCCATTATCACATTAACGAAAGAGATAAATAAGAGGTTACAAAAGCAGAATTGATGTCATTATCAATATTAGAAATTATGGTAAGAAATGATAAAAAGTAAAGTAAATAAAACAATACTTTTAAGATAAGCTGAAATGAAAACAAAAGTGTGAAGCTCATCTTTCTTGTCTTTATTTACATCTAATCTACATTCCTCTCAATCCTTAAAAGGAAAAGAAAAAAAATGATCACTAGCCGTCTTTGAATAGTATTTATGAATTCCTGACTCAATCTTGTATTTGTTAATCAACTTATTCCAACAAAAATCACCTATCTACGATCATCTTCATATTAAAATTATGCCAACATTATCAGATTCTTTACTTTTAAAGAATTTTTTGGTCACTAATTCCATTCTCCCTTTAATGATGCCATAATTTTCGTAACTATCTACAGTTTTTATCCATTGATAATCAAATTAATGACGGATGGAAATAAAGATTTTGTGGCCCTATCCAATGTTCAATGATAATTATGCAATAATACTGCATTGAATAATCATATCTTTAAAAAAATTTAAATTTTCTCGCAAATATCAATACAAATATTATATGCTTGATGAAAATTATTTCTATTGGTGATAATTTTTGCATTTGGTGCTATTTTTGCTCTTTTTTAAATTGCTATTTTAAATTCTCACATTATAAGTGGCTTTGGGAATCATTGCCAGCCTTAAGTTTTCTCAAATTTCCTACTTTTCCTTTCCCATATGAAACTTATAATATCTATATTCTTCTAAAACAGTGATTTTTTTCAATAGAGAGAAGTTATTCGTGGAAATGCGTTGGAATGAATCAGCCATGTACGAAATCCAATCAAGCGAAATATTTGATTCCACTTCTTTCAAAACTAAACAATTACTATTGAAGTTTGAAACAAATTTTGAAGAATTTTTTGTTTGCCATAAAAAAAAAGTAAAAATAAGAACAAAATTAAAAAAATTATTCGAAAATGGAAATAAAAAATAAAAATGCAATTATCTTAAATAATAAAAAAATACAAAATAAAAAATATATGATTCGTGTGTCCATATGCTCAAAATCTCTTCTTGCATTACAAGAATTATTAACTGACAGTCGATTAGGATGGCGAAAAGTTTTTGGAAAGAAAAAAAAAGGAAGCATTACGAATATAAATGACAGTATTTTCTTTTCTTTTTTTTTTGACCGCAAGGAAAGAAAACCAGTTTCACTGCTCATGTACTCAAATCCTACTGGTTTAAATTATAGATATACAGCCGAAAGGTAACAAATCAAAAGGCCAATTCTTCCAAACGTCTTGCTCATTTATTTTCTAAACAATTTCTTTGAAATAGATAAGTCTATCATACAACCAATAATCACAATAATTTCCTTTAACAGTTAATCATTTTTTCTTTCATTCCACAAAATTTCTTAGTAATGTATTAAAAAGTTACAAAGAAGAAAAAATCCATGCTTTCTTTTTCCCTTGCCCGCCTATCTATTCGCTCAACCTCTCACGTTTCTTCCGTCTATCTTTTGCCTCTCCAACAACACTACCAACAACACCTTTCCTGTTTAATGTTAGCGTATCATGGAGAAATCGAAGAACTTCGATTATTTTAATTCATTTCTCATCAAAAATCGCTGCTCATTCTTCTAATCTCAAATCAAAACCGCCCCTTCCTTTTACTGTGTGTGTGTGTGTGTGCTCGCTCGCTCAATTCCTGTCTAAAAATTCGCAGTTTGTTTATATCGCAACGTTTAGTTCGGTTTCATTACACAATTAACTCAATTTACCTTCATTATTTTTATCAAAATTATCATACTGATCACTTATTCCTAACATTCTGCTTTACAGTCTATTTTATGGCATATAAAAGATTTCAATAATCTCAATTGTACCATATGAATGGACACAGGAGAAGTATATTTATAGATTTAACTTTGGCAATCTCTAAAAATACATCTTATTTATATGTATTTTTTGAATTATAAGAACTAAATGACTCAACAAATTTAAATTGAGACACGACAGAGGCTTCTTCCGAAAAACTGATATCACTGAAATGATTAAAAGTTAAAAATAATCACAACTTCGTATATGTTACCGCATTCTTTTTAATAACCCACATTTATAATCGACTACTCTAGTTTCTTTTATATTATAGAATAGCATCCTCATTTTGTCACCTCATTTTTGCTCCAAATTCTGAAATTTGGATGAATGTTCTTTTCTCTACTGTCATACTTCAGTTTGATGTATATTGAATTTTTAATTCATTATGAATGACTTTAAAATGATAAAAATTCAGTTGATTTTTCAAATTTTACTCCTACATCCATTCAGTTCCACCAGTAAATTCTAAATGGAGGACAAAATTCTAGAAAATCTTAATAGATTTTGTTGAAAAATGAAAAATTGTATATACTTTTTATATACTTAGGAAATTTATATATATCTGAATAAAAATTCATTGTTCCTAAATCTAAAACTAATAATAGTACTTGATGAATGCTCATCCCAGTCCTAATTTCAATTCGTTCGCATGAATAAAAGCCAACCTCGTGTAAACTAGTTTTTAATGAAACAAGTGGTGAAGCGATATTTGTAATATCGAAATAGCAACAGCATCCGTGAAGAAAATATATTTAAAAGATTTATATTAACACAACAAAAGGTTATTCAAGCATTTATATACATAATATTCTTAATCTGTGCATTTCTTTCCAGCTGCTATAAATTATCGTTCAAAGTACTATTCAAAAATAACTATATTCTTGTATTTTCATTAAAATTTCGCTTGTCCATCCACGAAAACACTGCCCAGAAAACAAGAAAATTTGAAAGAAAATATGAAATTTGAGCAAAACTTTCAAATTTCGTTCATTTATGAGTGAAAATTTTCTTACCAAATCAGCTCTTAGCAAACTTTATCCTTTTTCATATATATATA